>KN042422.1:1708391-1781804 GCA_000739165.1 Podila verticillata NRRL 6337
ATATATAATTGAATGGACCAAGGTGGGATGAGTACAAAAGAGAGGTTTGATGGAAAGATGGAGGCAAGCCAGAAACCGCGTTCAACTTTTTTTTTGTTTTCAGCTCTGTGGGAATCAGCGCGTTTCTGCAGTCACAGATAATAATCCTTTTTTTTTTTTTTTTTTTTTTTTTTTTTTTTGGGGGCGAGCGAACCAATTTATTGGCCGCTAAAACATGATAAAAGGGAGGACATGTCTAAGCAACAACGGCATCTGGGGCACTGTAGCCCAACCCGTACTCTGGATACTCGAGTGGGACTCCATCCAGCATACCCTTATTGCAGATCGTAAAGTCAAGAGAAAGCGACTGGCCCATCCGGATAGCGCGCGTTGTGTGGTCGAGGAGCTACTCCTTGGTCAAGGATAGATAAGACCGGAGTGGTTGCTTCGATTAAGAGTGAACCAAGAGAATGTTCTTGTGAAACCTCCGATGGAGCACCAGACTTCAAAAATGCCAATAGCATGATGACTAACGGGGTCAGAATGGATTTCCACTGGGTATATCCTGCAGGACAACGGCGACATAACCCTGTTCAATCAACCCGCCGAGCCTTATCGCGACAGCAGATTTCGAGAATCTTCGTGATATTCTGAAAGCCACAAGTGGAAGTGGCATTCTCTGACTTCGGCAGCGATTGTGGATTTCTGCAAGACTGTGGGAAACCAGTCCGAGATCTGAGACGGGGCGGCGACGATGGTTGTGGTATTTTACAACATTTCTGTCCACGCACTGTTTTTGTGCGGTGTGTGAGGATGAGAAGTTCAACTGTATTTATATGTTTCTTATTTTCGATCGCACAACCGACGAAGCTCGAGTTTAATTGAGTCTGTTCATCTCTCCACTGCTCCGAGAAACATGATACTTTTGTAAATCAATCCTTCTAAGAATAGGAGCGGCGCGTGATGACAAAACAATGCTGTCCGACATATAGAGCAACATGAAATCCTGGTAATCATACACGCCGCACACACAATTCGCGCCAACATTGTCGAGCGAACACGTCGCAGTGGGCCAATGTGTATCTTCTGTTGTTACGGTTATTTTTTTGATGCAATTGAAATTTCGATCCTCGGATGGGTCAAGGGAGAGACTTCCTCCGTTGAATAGGAACGGCACATAAGCTGTCGACTTGTCCACTATTGTTTACCAACAATAATATGGACAGTGCTGGTGCAACGGTGCTTTTATCGACTAGAATTTAAGGATGAGTACATCTTTGTAGCAAAAACAAAAAGATCTGTGCTGCAATCGCATTCAGAACAGATGTGGCGGATGTGGAAGTACAAGACAAACGACCCTTGGTGAAGATGAATATGGTGCAAAACGATAGGTTGTTTTATTCGTACAAATACAGATGTAAATAATTCAAGAAATGGTGTTGATCAGATTATGATTATTCTTATGCGAGAATGGCGTCCTTGGCGCTGTAACCGAGTTTGTACTCTGGGTGCTCGAGTGGATAATGGTCGAGAACATCTTGCTTGAAGATCTCGAAATCGAGAGGGAGCGACTGGCCCATCCAGATGGCGCGTGTGGTATGGTCGAGGAGTTGCTCCTTGGTCAGAGGGTGAACAAGGACAGAATGCTTGCCGCGGTTGAGGGTGAACCAAGAGAATGTTCTTGCAAAGCTCTCGATTGGGCACCAAACTTCAAAGCTGCCTATGACATGTGGACCGATGGGGCCAGTGTGGACCCCGCCGGGGACAGCCTGAGGAACGATGGTGACATAGCCTTGGTCAATGAGCTCGTTGAGCTTGTTGCGGATGGCGACTGCGGATTCGCGGCTCTTGACATTGTTCTGGAAGAAGTAGAGGTGGAAATGGTACTCCTTGACCTCGGCGGCAATGGTGGAGCTGAGAGTAACGGTAGACTCGGACGACAATGACAGGCTCAAGGTGGAGGCGGCAAGGTCGGCGACTTGAGTAGTAGTAGTGGAGGACATGGTTTGTTCTTGTGGCGCTGAAGTGAGAAGGGAGTGTTGGTTAAGATGGATATTGTTACTGTTATTGATGTTGATGAGGTTGGATGAGGAAAAAGAGTGAGAAAGTAGCCAATATTTATACTTTTTTGAGTGCGCAGACCCGATGGAGTGAGGCCGTTGTCAATTGGCCGCATTTGAGTCTATTTCGTCCTTGACGTGGCTGTGGGATAGAGAAAATAGGGACAAAGTGAAAGGCTAAAGAAGGTCACAGTCCCACAGGATGGACACGCCGCGTACCAATAAGGTTTGACATTTCAATTGTTGATGACCTCATGATGCATGGTCAGCAAAAATACTACATCTACTCACTTTGTCCCTCCCCTTTTGTCTTTGCATTTCGTTTTTTTGTGCCGAGTGAAGTAGGAGGAACAGTCATGTTTGTTCAGGTTTGCAGAGGAGTGGACAGTGGATTGATTTGTCAACAACAGCAGAACCAATCCACCGAGAGTCTTGAGTGTTCTATCCTCAGAATCCTCCTTTGACCTCGTCGACTTAAGGACCATTTGAGAAAATGGACAAGGTTTGCTCGGTGCTGCGCAAGAAAAATATAAATATGGGCGCATCCTCCTTCCTTCTTAGCGTCAAACCAACAGCAACCTTCAACAGCAGTAACAGCAACACTCTCACTAACAATCCGCGAGAACAAAACAGCCATGTCCCCTACCAACTCCATCATGAGCCTCTCCCTGTCGTCCCAGTCTACCCCTGATTCGCTCAAGTCCACGATCGCCGCCGAGGTTAAGGAGTACCATTTCCACTTGTACTACTTTGAGAACAATGCCAAGAGCCGCGCATCTGCAGTTGTCATCCGCAACAGGCTGGGTGAACTTGTTGACCAAGGCTATCTCAAGGTCGTCCCTCAGACCATCTATGGCGGAGTGTTCCCCGGTCCTACTGGTCCCCACGTCATTGGCAGTTTTGAAGTCTGGTGCCCCATCGAAGGTTTCGCAAGAATGTTCTCGTGGTTTACCCTCAACCGTGGTAGCCACTCTGTCCTCGTTCATCCCTTGACGAAGGAGCAGCTTGTCGACCACACTGATCGCGCCATCTGGATGGGCCAATCGCTCCCTCTCGACTTTGAGATCTTCAAGCAAGATGTTCTCGACTATTATCCACTCGAATACCCAGAGTATGGGCTTGGCTACAGCGCGAAGGGGGCTATTGTCGCCTAGATATTCTCTTTTTTCGCGTTGCTATCTTTCTGTAATTCTAGCTAAAAACATGTACTTCTATGAATAAAAGCAACTTCGCATTTATTCAACTATCCTTGCCGGCAATATTGGCAATGACCGCGTCGCGTTTTGCATGAAAAAAATAATAATCTCGCACAACATTGTTGAGGAATGCTGGCAAAGCTGCGCAGCTCACTACCTCTTCATCCATGTGCAGTTTCCTTTCTGCCGTGCCCCCTTGATCTTTTTCGTTTGGTCTTTTATTGCATGCTTTTGCGCATGAAGGCATAAAAATTACCAATCTTGGATGTCCAACAGACCGCACTAAACTCCTTTAGGTCACGCATGGCTTGGCTGAGAGCCCTGATGATGGGCGCAGCTGGGTCAAGCATAAAGGAGTATCTCGACAGAAAAAAAAGTATAAAGCAACGCGAAAAAAGTTATTACTTTCCTCTCTTCCATTAAACAAACTCAACAACTCAAACAAAGCCTTCCCCTCTTCACTCCACTCGACCCGCCTCCTAAAAAAAATGTACACCCCCGAAACCCCCACGTCCTTGTCGGCCGCCAAGCTTCTCGACGCCGCCCAGTCTCAAGAAATGAAAGAGTTCCACTTCCACACCTACTTCTTCCAGACCAATACCGAATCCCTCGAAGCCGCACGCGAGTTCCGCGCCAAGATCGAGGCCCTCGTCCAGGAGGGCTACTTCCACGTTGTCCCTCAAGTCTGGGGCGGCGGAATCAACACCATCCCCCTGGGCCCACACGTCGTCGGCAGCTTCGAGACCTGGGTCCCGATCGAGCACTTTTCGCGAGCCTTTGGATGGTTCGCCCAGAACCGGGGACAGTTCTCGATCCTGGTCCACCCGCTGACCAAGGACGAGATCATTGACCACACAGACCGTGCCGTCTGGTTGGGCCAGCCCGTCCCGATGGACTTCAAGGTCCTGAGAGAAAGGCTGGACAAGATCCCGCTGCAGTTCCCAGAGCTGGGCATGGGATATAGTGCCAAGGAGCAGTAGTATCGTTTTATTGAAAAGAAATACTTTATTGCGAAAAGAACAGTATTGATTAAAAAAAAAAAGAAAACTTTGGGTTTTGTTCAAAGCATTTAATGTGCCTGCTCTTGCTCCACAAAGTCAACTGCCTCCTCCTTGGAGATGGCATTTACAACCGACACCTTGTTCTGGAACGTCACGCCGTAGAACTTGTCCGCATTCGCCAGCATCTCGGGCCGGAAGGTCGTGGTGATGAACTGGGCTTGCTCGGAAAGAGTGTGGATCATGGAAGCAACCGCGGTTCGGTGCGCGGCGTCAAGGTTGGCATCAATCTCGTCAAAGAGGTAGAACGGTGCGGGGTCGCACTGTTGGATGGCAAAGATCAGTGTCAGCGCCACAAGAGATTTTTGACCGCCCGACAACTGTTGCATGCGGAGCCCCTCGTTCATCTTGCTGTTGAACGAGACTTGGATTGCAATGCCTGTGTAGTTGTCGATCACTGACGTCTCCTCCTCAGCCTCATCCTCATCTGCGCCAGGAGTCTATTCGTTTCATTCAAAAAATCCATTTCGATGGTTAGTTGGGACTTTTCAATGACTGGAAAAAAAAAGACAAGGCGATAATAAATAAAACAAAATAGGCTTGCCTGGTCCATCTTGCGCTGCATAATGAGCTTGCCATGACCAGAGGGAACCAGTTTCAAGAACACTTCGGAAAAGTTCTTGGCCACTTGCTTGAAAGTTCGCTCAATGGCCTCGTCCTTGCGTTGATCCAGCGTCTGGATCAGTTCGCGAATGGCTGCGTTAGAGGCATCCAGCTCCTCTTTGCGCTGGTTCAGCGAGTCCCTTTGCTTGGTGAAGTTGCTGTATTGCTCAAAGGCCTTCTTGTTGACGTGGCTGTACTTCTTCAGTTCCTCGTTCACCTTGTGGATCTGCTTCAAAAGCTGTAGAGCGAGATTTTTTTTTTTTTTTTTTTTTTTTTAAAAAAAAACCAAAGTCAGCAGTTGCACAACTAGCAATTAGATGACATCGCCCAATGCAAATAGTGGCGATCGACGTGTACCTTCTGAGTTGACCTATCAGCGTACTTTTCGAATGCCTCTTCAGGAAGAACACCAAGATCGCGAATGTTCTTCGTGCAGTCTTCCTTTTTGCGGAGTAAAAGGTTGCGTCTGGAAACATACCGCTCCGCATCCTTCTGAGACCGGCCCATCTGTCTGAGGACCTCCAAGTGGTTGACCTATTGGGTGAAATGAAAAAGAGAACAGGGAGTGTTAAAATGCGTGCAGGCAAACGTAATATACCTCGCAGTGGGTCTGACATGCCTGCAGTTTTTCCAGTGCCTCCTCGTTAGAAGTGACACTCTTGCTACGATCTTCCAATTCGTCTTCAATAGCTATTTGATATGCAGGAGTGGGCACATGTTAATACCATATCGCTTGGTTATAACTAGTACCGCAATCGCAAAACAACAAACCTTGGACTCTTCCTGTGATCTCCTCAATGGCGCGTTGAATGATAACAAAATCTTGTTTGCGCTTGTCGAGAGTACCATCATTCAAGCTCACGCCACTTTCAATTTTGTTCCGAAGCTCATCCAAGCGAGGTCGCAAGTTGGATCCCAGGGTGATCTCAAGGATGTTCTTACGCGTGCCAATCTATTTAGATCAATGTCATCGTTAGCAGTTTGTTCTTTAACTTAAATGCGATATGGAAACGAGACGAAGGGCGTACTCTGAATCGCTCCTTTGATAATGCGGAGAGTCGTTCTTTCAGATTGTCGGAAGTGGTAATAAGCTCGCCCAGGAGACGATGTTCAGCCTCAGACAGTGTTTGCACCATGTCAGTCTTCAACTCGGTGTCGAGTGCCTCCAATTGAGACTGCAGAATCTTGAGATCAGTGAAGATGTCGAGGTGCGATTTCTCCTTTGTTTCGACTGACTCCTTCAAGTTTGACTCGTCCTTGACCAACGATCGGTACTCCAGCGCTAATGTTTCACGGCTATCAGCCAATTGTTTCCTGCGGACATCCACCAATTGGATCTTGTTCAAGAGCCCTGTGATCCTCTGATCCAGTCCGGAAATCTCCTGCTTGATAGCTTGGCATCGTTCTGTAGCAGCCTGGAACTTTGCGTTGAACGACTTGATACTCTTGATTGAGTTCAATCGGGAGTTGCGCGTGTCCAGGTAACCTCCAGTGAGTGCACCCTTGCGATCCACTCTGTCACCATCCAGCGTAATTCCGTTCAAGTTGTAGCTTTTGGAGTAGGTGGCTGCAATCTCGAGAGTTCGACAGATGATAGCTCGGCCAAAGACTTGCTCAAACGCCTTGGTATACTTGGTATCAAAGCGAAGTTGGCGAATCATTGGGGTCGCATCGTTGGCTTCTGGGTAAATGGACAGTGTTGGGCTCAGTCGATTCAGCGGCATGAATGTGACTCGTCCTGCTTTCTCCTTGTTCAGTGCCTCCAGAACGCGAGTTGCTGTGACATCGTTGTCCACTACAACGTGGAAGAGACTGGTTCCTGCTGTCACGTTCACAGCAACGTCATAGATATCGTCGACATCAAAGAGCTCGTAAAGTGGACCATAAACACCGTCCAAGTTCAAAGTCTTCGCGATCCGCGCAACAGCCGTTAATCCCGCACTAGTGTTCTTATCCATAGACGATCCCAGTGACCTTTCTGACGCTCTAAGTTCCTCACGAAGGTGGTTCAAGGTTGAGTCCATCTTAGCATCCTCACGCCACAGTTCCCTACATGAGTAAAGTAGAGGGTGTCAATAGCTACGATAACAGCAAACCCCAGCCGTAACGCTCAAAAGTGGAACATACTTTCGCTTCTCGGTCAAGGAGTCACGTTCCACTTTCAACGCTGTCAACTCTGCAGCAAGACTGTCTCCGTCATCCTTTCGCTGCTGCTCTCGCTCCCGCACACCTTGGATCTTTTGGCTGACTTCGGACAACTGAAGTTTGAGGGATGTGACGTCGTTTGCCACCAGTGTTGATTGAGATTCATGAGCAGCGTAAGATTGGTGGATTTCGTTCATTTCCTTGCGGATCCATTCGTCACGATGCCCTCTTGACTTGAACTGGCCTGATCTTCCTTGCTTGGAATAGAGGTTCTGGCGCTGAAGATCGACTTGTTCCAGCCTATTTTTTTTTTCATGCGGTCAAAATTCTTAGCAACACAAATTACAAT
Organism: Podila verticillata NRRL 6337; assembly: GCA_000739165.1. Classification (NCBI taxonomy): domain Eukaryota; kingdom Fungi; phylum Mortierellomycota; class Mortierellomycetes; order Mortierellales; family Mortierellaceae; genus Podila; species Podila verticillata. The sequence continues at coordinate 1,715,782 of KN042422.1, forward strand.
GAAACAATATTCTTGGGCACGTCATGGTTGGCGAGCTTACTCTTCGCGCATTTTTCGCTCCATTCCCTCCAAACGCTGAAACTCTGGAACGACTTTCGAAAGATCATGCTCCTTGTCGCGAATATCTTCCTCAATACTCTCCAAGTCCTCCTGGTTCTTGCGTGTGCTTTCCGCTGATTGTTCAGCATTGTCCTCATGATCCTTGATTCTCAGCTCGATCTGAGCCCTGATCTTGATCTGCGACTCCAACTCGTGATCCAGTTGTCTCTTTTCTGAAAGCAAAACGTCAATCTGCTGCTTCTGTTCGTTAATCTCTCGCTCCAGAGCAATGAGGCGGTTCTCGACGTCCTGGACGCCTCTCTGCTGCTCGTTGGATCCGTCAAGATCTTGACGATGCTCTGTCTCCATCTACTCAAGGAGTGTGACGCCATAAATGGGGGAAGTCAGCATGCGAATAGTGGGACGCAGGCAAAATAACCTTCGGAGAGTCGCTAAAAACATACTTCTTCCAATGCATCGTTAATATCCTTTTGCTCTCGGCTGTAGATTGTGTATTCCAGACATCTGCGGCGACGGTCGTGCTCCTGGTACAACTTGAGTTCCTCCTTCTCTTCCTCCAGCTCCTCCAAACGTTCTTGAATGTGTGTCAAGAGTTCCTCGATGTTGCGCCGTTTCGTGTCTAGAGGTGTTGTCGTGGACGAGTAAGCTTCTTTGTTGTATGATAAACCAAAGCCACTATCCTATCAGAGAAAGGCTGTACGTACCAGTCTCGCTGATGATCTTCAGACTCTCCTGTCGACGCTGCTCATACACACGTGTTCCTGCAACTTCTTTCAACAGTTGAAGCCTCTCGTTATCTTTTGCGTTCGTCAGCGATGTGATCTAAAGAATGAGTAAGCCAGTGAGTCAATTGTAAAAGGGCAACCTTGTACGTTCGAGCAAAGTGGTAGCAACTTCGTCGTACACGACCCTGAGGGACAATATAATAAGGATTTGATCGCGAGAAGCCGGCACTCTCGAGCATGTTCATAACGTCTGATTTCCTACGTAAGAAAATAAGGATCCATTCATTCAGTCATCATCGAGCTCGCGGGCCAAGACTACACCGAGAATAAAGTAGACAGCAAATCTTACGTAACACTCTTCTTGTCCAGAGAGTACTCGTCCTTCTTGAGACCGATGGTGCGTCGCATCACCAACTCGTCTTTGCCGGTCTGTTTTGAGGGTAGGGATCAACATAAGTACCAAAAGAAGCAAGATGTCCCACAAGCATGCCATCGGTTTTTTCAAATACGCTCTTGAACATACAGGAAACCGATTGTCGCTGTTGTCAAAAATAATCTCGACATAGGCGGACATAGTGGCGGCCCCTGATCCTTCCTGCAAAGAGGGTACAACAAAGCAATGCAAAAATTAGTGGCGTTCGGTGCAGACGGACATAGTTCGTTTGACAGATCTCGGCAAACGTTCTTACATGAAGCAATGACTGACGCTCCTCACGTCCCATGTTGGTGTAGGCATCGCTCAAAACAAAGCGAATGGCTAGTAGGTGATAGCAAATGAATCAAGTTAGACTTCCGGACATTCTAATCTACAGCATTCTCCCAAAACAAAGCCAGGAAATGATACCGTACCTGCAAAGAAGTTACTCTTTCCTGAGCCATTTCGGCCGACTACGCAAACAAAAATGAACGCAGGATTAGCGATGAAAACACATTAGGTCTGAAGGGCTGCATTGGCTCCTGCATGCATGCTTACCAATGACATTGTGCTGACCACTGAATGGCTCAGTGATGGTCTGGTCCTTGTAAGACTTGAAGCCTTGAATAATAATCTATTGGAGGACGAATGAACTTAGTACTGATGTATGGAAGACATGGTTGGGTGATAATGGGGGGGGGGGTCGAGAGAGGTTTACCTGTTTGATAAACATCCTTCTGAGTCCACTCTTGGTTGTCGATTGAGAAATGAAGAGAGAAGAGATGTGAGATGGTGGCAACGTCTCAACAACACAACGAGAGGGACAGAGACACATATTTATTTGAGCGAAGGAGCGCGCCGAAAAAACAAAAAGAAAATAACGCCGTCACTTTTTTTTTGCCACCACTATTCCAGGTCTCCGTCGCGAATATGTCCTTCGACAAGTTGGAGTGTAGCACGAGTCGGCATGGGCAAGCTCCATTCTCCATGGGTCATAACTTCGTAATGAAGCGGAGGATCCTATCATGGATAAATTGGAGAAAACGATCACTCAATCATTGTCTTGCAAGGATCCAAGAAGCGAAACAGAGAAACAGAGAATAAGCAAAACAACAGACTTACAGCGAACGATGGACAGACGTCAACCGGCAGATACTTGCCGTGTCGCTCGGAAAACACGGCTCGTCGATGCATCTCATCTATTTATTATTTTTATTTTGATCCAGGGATAATACGTATTAGAAATGAACCATTTTCCTTCTCGACAAGAGAAACTGTTACGCTGTACGGCTTACCGGTCTGTAAGGATTCCATTTTGTCCATGAAATCGCGGACGAGTCGTTCTTGGGCTTGATGAGCTTGATGCCTTCGCACAATCTCAACAGTGAGAGCTCCGTATGAGTTGTGGAATTCCTCGTACCTGTCAGAGTCGACAAATAAAAGGAGAAGCGTGTTTAGCATTCAGTAAATACAACCGCTTGTGACCGATATGTTTCGCATTGCGTGGAGTACCAGATGGCTAGACTGTTAATCTCTCCGATAAGCTTCTCTGTTGAATCAAAGTCCTCGCGTAAGCCCTCTGCCGACCGGAAAACGTCAACCAGCTCGGCGAGTTGTGGCTCCAATTTATTGATCTTTCCGAATAGTGCAACAGCCTCCTGATACGCCGTTGTATACAAATGTTCTCGGACACCTATCTCTTCACTAACGTGGAGAGTCGCGGAGTATTAATTGGCAGATCGGGTTGCGTGCGCTAACATACGCGTCATTGAGAGAACATACCTCGTTGCTTGGACCAGTGCAAGAGACTCTTCCAGTTCCTCAATGATCACTGTGACTTCTGTCGTATCACTTTCCAAAACTATGTGAAAAAGAGCGTCACCGCTTGAAACGGTCAGTCTCAACTATTGCAATATCATATTTGAGTCCAAAGTGCTTACCATAGAGTTCTTCGTCCATGGGCTGAATATCGGCGCTGTGGTACAACAAAACGGGAGTCTTAGTGTCCATCAGTCGCAAGTGACATCTGGGGGAAAAGTTGAAATGACATGGACGTACGTGAGCACCTGTGCGACTTGGTCGTAATGGTTTGCCAGGGACATCAAAGACTCTGCCATAGAGGTCGTCTGCTGCTCCTGTAGGTGCATCTTTTCTCTGGCAAAAGACAGCGCTGAGTCGTCCAGTGTAATGGCGTTAGTCAAGTACCCCTTGAACTCGGTGCGCAGTTCGCTGAACATATCTACAAGGTCTCGAAGCCGAGAGGTCGTCGACTGGATCCGCTGCATCCTTTCACTCGACTCTTGTTGAAGCTGGTTCAGGCTGACTTCATCTAGGAAATCAAACAATACAACGGCGCGCGAGGACTCGCCCGTGCTCTTTTGATCATGTTCGTCCTGGCGCATTGTCTTTTGGATCTCTGGGTCGACTTCTTTGCTTCGCAACGCTCGTAGAGCATACTCCATTCTCTGCGACACGCCCTTCAAGTCTCTGTGTAGATCCTAGTGGCAGGAATAAACACCTATGAGTATGATCATCTGGCTTGCGCTGGTACTCTGTCAATCAGTAGTCTCACCTTAGCAGCTGTTGAAAGTTCATTATGCCTTGACCGGGCAATCCTAAGGAACGACTCAACGGCCTAGAAACAAAAGCGAGAGAGAGAGTGTGTGTGTGTGAGAGGGTGGCGAGCGTTTAAATATGACTGAACGACACTCTTTTTCACCTTAACCAACGAGTACAGGGTATAAGATGATGTACCGCAATCTGAATCTTTATTTGATGGGAGAGAAAGCACAATTTGGAATAAATCTTTTCAATCTCGTCAGAATGACCCTGGCATGCATCCAGTTCCTCTCGCGCCTGGCTGCAAAGTTGTTCTGCAAATGAAAGTCCCTTCTTGGACCTCGTCATGAGGTCAACAAGAAAAGAGCGAACGGTGTCGTCCATTGTAATTTAGACTGAAGGAGAAGTGTGTTTTGTGAAGTCGAGGAAAAGGGTTGAAAAGCTGTTTGTGATAGAGGAAAATGGAAATGGCACGGGCCAAAAACGAATCCGTGCTGAAATTAGGAGGCAGAGGCGCGGCCTTCCAAGAAAGACTCTCTTGCGGCCAAAATCTCATCGACCCAGAACTGACTATTGCTCTCCATGCGCTCCACTTGCTCATCTGCCTCCTTGTAGGTACACTTGTTCATGTCCATCGTGAGCCGAGTGATCGTCTCTGGCAAAAGAACCTCCGTGACAAAGTGAAGTCGCATCTGGTCATCGAAGTGCTCCGTTACGTCGCCTTCTTTCTTCATTGGTGTGTCGTGCTCCCCTGGCGCAGATATCCGTGTTGTCTTCGGTCCCAATCTCTTGGTGGTGACAAGATCGGGCAAGAACTCGGCCTGGAGCATGTGGCTGATATACGACTGCTCCTGTCGATTGAAACGTCCTGGGCTAACACGTGCGGCGAGGTTTCTCCGCGCTTTGCCACCTTTCAGGAACTCGGTTAATCTGCCGCCTTCGTCTTGGGCACCAGCTACGGTCTCGTACAGTCTTGGGTATATTGTTGAGAGTAAAAACTTGAGCTCGTCATTTTCGTAGTTGGGGTCGAGTTTCGGTTGCTCCAGAGCACCAAGCTTTGAATGCATGTTCAGAAAAGTTATGATCCAAGAGTCAGCAGAAGCACCAGATACAAGACCAGTGAGAACAAAGAAAGTTGATAATGGCCATACCTGACATGTCAAAAAGCCCTCCTCGTATCGTGTAAAGAACCTTGTCCTCTCCAATGACAGCTCGTTTCCAGTCGCAAAGTATACCTTTTTGAAAGAAAAAATAAGAGTCAGTTGCAGAATGAAAGTCAGACCTACAGTGGATTAGTCGGCGTATTCATAGTACCTTGTACTTGTTTGTTTTGTCGTTGAAGAACATGACCTTGCCAGGGTAGTACACTTTCTCCGTTTGTGCGCGCGCCAAAACTAATTCTCCAGGAATTGATAGGCTTAATATTTTCAAAAGATACAGGTGTTAGGAAGGCAAGGAACAAGATACACAACATAATACCTCTGGCTTTGGTACCTTTTGTCCGGAAAGTAACCTGAACTTGATGGGGTCCTAAAATTCAAATGAGTTAGCTCAAGACCTTGCACTTGCAGGTATTAATAGTAGTCAGACTCCTTACGTCCTTCCGGAGAGAGTTGATGCATCCTTCTTTCGCGTTGGCACGATCTGGGCTCCTGGCGCCTGCGCTTCTTCGGAGGAGATCGTTGGTACGAGAGTCTGTGTCGGCTTTGGTATTGAGGACTGCATGAGACTGATAATGTCGTCTGGGAGGCCATCATCGTCCATCATTTGCGCCTCGGTTGCTTCCTTGTATGCGCGCTCGAAAAGACCGGCGTGCTGAGCTTTTCCACGCTTTTGGTGATTCGTCTTTGATTGGTGCAGAAATGGAAGAATGTTTCTTTCGGTGCAGGCGTCGACTTGCAATGATCTGAAGACAGAAACATAAGATTAGGATACGCGACTTTAATCATGGCTGATATGCACAAACTCGAGGTAGTCAGAATACTTGGTGACATACTTGGGCTTGACATTCCCAAACCTTGTCACTTTGACACTGTTCCCTTGAGGTGGGTATTTATGTATCTATGAAGACAGATGAGGATCTATCAGCCGCACGTCGAAGAGAAACAAACAAGCGATACTTTAGCAAGTGCTGATTTTTCTGCAGGTTACTTTGCCGGGCCACCACTGGTACTGGGTATCAAAGACCCAGACGATTGGGGGTAACGATGCTGCGTACGAGAGCTGTATCCGATCAAAGGGTGTCGGTCTCGTGCGTTTCGTAGATGAGTCCTTGGCCGTCCGCTTCTTGACCTTTTTCGCGTCTTTGGGCTGGGTCGTAGCAATATCAAGTTGGTTGACGGTGCTGGCAGCTTGCTCCTCTTTTCCTGACGCCATATCCGTATCCAGGTCCACCTTCAGGTTGTGGCCAGTTGAGGAGCGCGGGGTGGCCTCCGAGGAATACAGCATGCCCTTGCTGTGCCGTGTCTTCATGTTGATTAGAGATGGAGACGGAATGAAATTGTTTCCATGCTGATTATGACTGCGACTTTTTATTCGGCGGCAAATCCCAGCGAAATTTGCTGTGAAACAGGAACGCACTCTGGGGACGGACCGAAAAGGCACAAAGTGAGGCGGAATACCTTCGTCAGGTGAGAGATGTGCAGCTGAGAGCTGGCCCCGTCGGCACGCGTGGGCCCAGGAATAAGACCAGGGGAGTGGGAAGAAACACAAAAGGGCTACCACAAAGAGGAACGAAGTTCGAACTGACCAGGATGTACGCCCTCCCTAATCGCACGTTCAAAAAGGAAGGAAGGCTCTTCTGTTGTCTGTCGCTTTTCACCTCCCAGTTTCCACATTTCTTTTCTCTTCTCTTCTTTGACTCACCTACTTTGACGTCCATCAAAACCCAATCGCTGCGAGTTAAAACTAAAAAAGCAACCATTCGCCACCATGGACAGGATCGACCAGAGCCTGGACGACATTATCAAGGCCCAGAAGGGGACCAACAAAGCTAAAGAAAAATCCAACCTCGGCTCAAAGAATGGACCAACCGGTGTCAGGACAAAGACCATCCAAAAGAATAGCAGGACACGAGTTGCTGTTGCTGCAATGCTCAACCTGCAGTATGCTGTACGATCTCATTCAATGCATTTCGCATTCACGCTGAGTCAAGATTGTCATGGAGGCATCCTTGCACTCAAAGGATGACAACTCTTTTGAGCTTGATCTGACCATCTCTCTACCTGGCCTGATTGCACCCACTATCCAACAGAAGCAAGTCCCCAAGGAAGATGCCGTGTTCACACAGACATTCAGAACCATGACTGCACCCATCAAGGAAATTTTTACCTCACGCTACATCCCAAACGTAGGCCCTATCAAGTTGGTCGCTATAAACAAGAACCCAGTCAAGCGGGATATATGCAGCCCTAAACCTATCCATATTGTCGTCAAGAAGGAGTCAACACCCACACCACGCTCAGGACAAGGACGATCGGTTTATCGACCAGCGGATTCATACCGACCCAGCTCAGATTCAAGCCATGCATCCAGAAGCAACACACCAAGGAACGGATCCAAGCACGGAAGTGATAGTTACCACATCGATACTGAAATCTCGCACAACTCTCGACAAAACCAACGAGGCAGAAGAAGATTGTCGTACTCGTCTCGTGCACCATCGGAGCCTGCCATTAAGATTGAGAGAGAAAAGACGCCTGCTCTGAACATGAGCATGGATGTTGATGTTCCTCTGGCTCTTCCTGGACTTCCAGTCATCGAACCACCCAAGCTGGAGATTGAACCAGCAACCATTGAGATCGAGAACCTGGACCCTGGAACAACAGCGGAAGATGTCAAGGTAAGTTAACAAGCATGCCTGCGTTTTAAAATCTTGTTGTGTGATGCTTCTTGGCTATAGGGTGGATCTGACCTGTCTCCTGGGTTCACGCTTAGGTCGTTTGCTCTAGATTTGGCGAGATCAAGTCCTGTATATGTACAAACGGAGTTTCGCAGGTTACTTATGCTAGGAAGGCAGCAGCTATTGCAGCCATGCAAAATTTGAATGGCAAGACTGCTGATAATGGTAAGAATTTGACATTTGCGACATTCGACACCAGCTACACCACACCACTTGAAGCTTACTTTCTACATCACCCGATTGAATAGAACAAATCTTAAGAGTGACAATGAGGAAAACACCCATTTTCCACAATACACAAACTGTAGCTCCAGTTCACGTACCTAGCCCAATTGCCGAACCATTGAGGATGGTTGGCAAGACTGTTCAAGGGTCGTAAGTCGTACTATGTTTTTGGATGTTTAACTCTTAGGATCCCTATGCTTTGAACAGGAAATCTGACGCTTTGCTTTTATTGAACATTGCTCGTTCAGTATCAACCAAGCCGGCGCACTGTATGCGGATCAACTTATCGCGGCGCAACAAATGCTCAAAATGCAGCAACACCGGATGGCACAGCTTCAGCTGGAGGAACAAAAGCTAGCACAAATGCGCTCCCAGTCGCAAATGGGCAGCTGAGGCTGAGTACCATCGACCCTATGTATTATGCACCCCCATGTTTGAAGAGATCTACTTAACAATTTGCTACTGCAAGCTTGGAATTAAAAAAAAAAAAAAAAAAAAAAAAAAAAAAAAAGGGACAAAGATATCAGCCACAGCCGAAACGTTTAGACTTTAGCTTCCACTTTCATTTCTTCCATTTCTCTCCATTCCAGTTCGCGTCCACATCATTCTTCATGGCCTACCACACCATCACAGACAGAGCGATCGGGAGAAACGTCACTCCTACCCTGCAGAACATTGTCAATGGTACATCTCAGTGCAGCTTCAGACCAGCCTGTTTCACAACACCATCTCCATTTCATTCTTAACTTGTGTGTATGTTTTCTGTACAACGCCAGGAAACATCATTGTCGGTTACTCGGATAAGCGTTCAGTAGTCGATGCACTTATGCAGGACCTGAAGGAAGGAGGCATAGCCAAAAACTGGAACGAACGAGGTAAAACAAGCAACAACAAGCAACATCGAGATTGATGACATATTTCTCTGGCAATGAAGAGTTGAACTACGCACTATGACTGATTACTTTTTGTTCTCCGTGTTTTTTCTTGTGTCAACTTCCTCGATACTTGCAGAAAGGGTACTGGCATTGCAGGCCCTCAAGACCCTGGGTCGAGCCACCGAAGGATGTGACAGTATCTTTGCCGAAGAGGTAGGCTCCTGACAAATGAATATGCTTCTGACATGCCTCGTCGTGATACCTGAGGCGCATTTCTGGGGCTGACTATCCAAGGAAGTAGCCTCGGATAAGGCATGGAAAGAGTCAGCTGGTTCAACCACACCCAAATGCTGCCATCTTTTGTTTCCAGTTTTGCCTAGCCCTTTCAGCCTTTCAACCCCACGACTTTCTCATCTCTCCTTGTATTCTTGTGTGTTGATATGAGGGTGAACGAGCAAGGGAGAGCGAACGAATGGCAGGCGCTTTGCACTCAACCTCCTTGATTTCTCTTTTTTTTTTTTTTTTTTTTTTTTTTGGCGCGAACCATCAACCCACACAATCAAGAACGTGAGCCGCGTGTGACCAAAAAGACGTTCCAACACCCCTGAATTGACATTTTCATTTTATTTGCTGGCTTTATATTTTTCCACGCGCAGGGTATTCGGACATTGATGTACCACTCAGGATTGAATAGAGCAACCGAAGCAGGTATCGACAGAGCAGGATCAAAGGAAGCGCTAAAGTGTCTGGCAAACGCCCTTTTGTTGAAGCCAACAACGCGCCCTTACTTTGAGAGATTGGATGGACATGGTCAATGTAGCTTACTTCTCAAGGTAGGCCACATCATTTCAACTGGAACAGGCACAAAGTGCATACCCACTAACTGTCCCATGTGTGTTTTGTCAGCAGAGATCCCAATTGTCAAACGAGTCGCAGTTTCTCTTTTGCAGGATCCTTTTCTTGGTTACAATTGATGCTGCAAGTATCGTCCAAAGACTTCTCGATGACTACCATGCAGTGGATGGCGTGGGCGAGGTAAGTTGTGTTGGTCCTGAAGGTGCATTCTTTGGTCATATTAGCTTCCTCCTAACATGCTTTGCCATTTCTGGCTAATACTGTTCATAGGTGCTAAAAACACAATTAGCAAGGAGTCCAGATGGCACCATGTTCACTCAGTCCATGGTGTTGAGTGAAGCTTTGAAATATTTATTCAACTTGATGATTGTGGACCCTAAGTGTGCACGCAGCTCGGACGCTGGTCTCACAGAAGCAGAAAAAGCGGAGGCTACGGGGAAAAGATTCCAAAGGTAAAGCCGTAAAATCGTTATGTCATGATCCACACTCCGTAGATCTAACTCTCGTTCTTTCGACGCATGTTCAACTGCAGTCTTTTGCCTACAATAGTGTCCATCTTGACTACTATTCCACCTTCGATCCCAAACCCACTAGAACCTCCACATTCTCATGCCATCCATGTACTCTTGAACTTCCCTATCTCGACCTCAGCCTTACTCGTAACTCGTTCACAACAAGCTTCGCTTTTGACTGTGCTGATGCAGATCCTGGACGATACGCTCAGGTACTCTCTCAGCACGGATGAGGAGGCTTCGACGGACGGAATGAGCAACGGAACAGAACTGGACGAAATTGTACCACCTCTTGTCATTGTGCTGACCAACATTGCATCAGCCGGTGGCGAAGCCAAGGCAGCACTCAAAGCGCGACTCTTACCCGACGACGTGTAAGTGGATGACATATGTGCTCGTTTGTCGTCTTCTGCCATTTGGGGGGCTAGTGTAGTCTTTTAACGCTTGCCATGGCCCTAAAATAGTGATCGTTCACAGCCTTTGGAAAAGGGCAACACATTCTCTGCCCGTTTGATCCGCCGAATGACTTCGATTCGCTTCCCTCAGATCAGAGAGACCGTGAGCCAATTGCTCTACATTGTGTGCGACGAAGATGGTATGTTCAACCAACCACTTTTTTTATTTCTTGCATCACTTGTGTGTGGTGGGAGGAGAACGAATAGGGACTGGGAGGAAGAAACAAAATAGCTCGCCTAACCCCTGCAGATATGCTTCTGTGCCTGTCTGTGTGCAATGTCTGGAACGAGTCTAACCTCCTTTCTTTCGTTTTCCGTAACTCCTCCAACCCCTTTCTCCCCTTCAAAATTGAACATATTTAGCGGCGCTTTTGACACGCCATGTTGGGTATGGCAATGCGGCAGGATTCTTGATGAACAGGAACTTGGGCATGCCTGCGTCGATGCAAGGTGGAGGAGGAAGAGAGGAAGAGGAGGAGGAGAACGAGAACGAGAACGAGGAAGAGGTGGAAGAGCTGCCGTCACCGACATCTGGACCATCTTCATCCGCAAGACAAGCGCGCCGTTTCTCGTCCGCGTCGGCTGTGAATCCGATTACGGGAGCATACTACCCAGATCCATCAGCAATCCGCACAGCAATGGCAGACATGACCGAGGAAGAAAAGGAAGAGGAGGCGGGCAAGTTGCTGGACATGTTTGACAAGTTGCGCCGAACGGGTGTGATGGAGGTGCGCAACCCCGCGCTGGAGGCAGGACTTCGCCAGCGCGAGCGCGATCGATACTACGAGGAGCAAGAGCGACGGGAACGGGAAGACGAGGACGACGGCGACGATTAAAAGGAGGGATGTGATCTTGTTTGTCTTTTCCACATCCAAGCCCCCCTTCCCCAGATAGATAGACAGAGGGATGATGGGGTTTGTTTAGCCGAGAATGGCGATGATCGCAAACAACAGCAATACAAGTCTTTCAGCCTCCAGTTTCAAGTGGGGGGATATGTCATTCGAACCCTATCTCAAATGCAAAAAAGGTTTCTGGGGTTGGTACCGACGCGAAAAAAGACAAGCGGGGACGGTGGAAAGAGCGCAAGAGAGTCAAGATGTGGCCCAAGCCAACAGGGGGCATTCAATCATCCGTTCATTCCTGATTGCATTCCTTCATTGAATTTCTTCTCATCACGTCGACCGCAACTGTATCCATCGCGTCTTTCGTTGTAGGCTCCTCGACTCTTTCCCGCATGTCCTTTTTTTGTTTTTCACTCAATCATTACCACTGCCTATTTGTTCAGTGTGTTGCACGCGCAATTTTTTTGTTCCCTTTTTTATCTTCCCTTTGCCTCACTTTCTCCCATCCTCTCTTCTCTCTTCTCTTCTCTCTTCTCACACACATACACTTCTCTCTTTTCCACAAACCACACGGCTCGTCATCCCCCCCATCCATCCCTACTGTCCTCTCCCTCAGTGGACATGTCTTGTTGATTCATCGATTATGAAAAGAAATTCGACCGTTCAACCCACATCTGGTACTCATCACCTCAGCTTCGCCGCAGCTGCTTCGAAACTACCCTCCACCTCAACACCGACACCTTCACCACAGACAACAACTACACAGACAACACAGACAACACACCCCCCTTCCGTCACCAAGCCCTCTTTGTCGTCCGTCCCGAATACCACTATTGCCGCGTCAGCGTCCGCCACAACGCCCTCTTTCATCCCTTCCAAGGCTGGCCCAACACCCCCAGCCTCTGTCTCATCCAATTCGCAACCACAGTCGCCTGCCAGGGCATCGCCGATACCCTCGACGACTAATGGGAACTACTCTGCTGTAGCTGCCAAAGCCAACAATGCGTAAGTTCTTGACTTTTTTTTTTTTTTTTTTTTTTTTTTCTTTTTTGGTGCATTACTACCTCACGTCCAAAGGGATCAGCCGCAGTCCCAACTTTTTTCTTCGTTCATTGTGTTCCTCGATAATGGACACAAGACAAGTGGGTAACAAAAGAAGGCAATTGGAGAACCGAACGAGCAGGAATGTGGTTTGTGGTGTCATGTGTGCGTAGCAATTGTGGCAATGGGGAGACTCGTTTGTATTTGAATCCCCACACAATTCCATCATTTAGCACTCTTCTCTCTCTTTCATTCTTTCCCCTTCATCCCCATTCCCATCGTGGACTGAAATGTGAACAGTGCGCCGAGTCTTTTTTTACTGCGGGGCTGGAAAGGGAGCGAATAGAGTGAGCTTGTTGTCTGCTTATCTACTGTGAACAAACAGATATACCCATGACGTTTCTGTAAACAACAGCAAAAAGAGAAGCGAGGAGGCCGACGTTTATCTTCATTACGGCTCTTACTCTGCCTTCACAGAACAGCCCTGTGGTCCGTTCACGCGTGAAAGTGTGAAAGTGTGAACAGGAACAACGCGTCCCTCATTCGAGAAGTGGTCAGGCTGTCTTTTTTGGGTTCTTGGGCACTTTCCTTCCTTCTATTTTTGATCATTTCAAGTTGCACGGCTTTTCTTTGAATGAGTATTTCCGCCTCTTCCATTCCTTTGTGGATATGCCTTCCACTGAACACTACATATGATGATTGATCATTATTTACCTCCTTCATATCCCTCTACAGCTCAATCAAGCGATCGCAGCCTCCTGCTGCTACTACCGTGAAAAGCACGCATCCCAAGACAGTCGTCAATAGTGCTATGGCCAGCTCTGGTAAGTCATGCCCGCATGTCCATTCTGATCCACATATGGCCGCTATTGTGGCTAACAGGTGTTTTAAACTTTCGGTTTCCAATATAGGGTCGCCCATTGTATTTGGCTCGATCAACCAAAGCGAAAGTGAGTCCATCCCTGCAGGATCCGAAGCTGTGACTTTTGGAAGCATTCCGGCTTCGAAGAAGGTCCCCAAGGAAGAGGTAACTTGTCTAATCAAGAGCGGTTAAAAAAAAAAAAGATACCTAATCATAGTTCACTCATGTCTGTCTGCTTCTCTTTGTCTACTTTGTCTAGATCATATCCACATCTGCTCTGCCCACTTCCACCACACATGTGCAGGACATGCATGTGTCCGAGTCTGCATCATACAAACATCCTCCACACATACCTCACCAATTAGGCCATGGACAACATTCTCATCGACGCACAGACTCCACTTCCTCAGGCAATGGTGACACTAACCACCACTTCCGTGCTCAGGTCCCGCCCACCATCTCACAGGCGTCCGCCATCCCCAACCTCGGTGTGCCGGTATCTGCATCCTACCCACAGCGTCCTCCTATTAAAACACCAGGTGGGATGGGTCCTGTTAATCCACAATCCCACCATGGCCATCCTCACCATACTCATATTCCGCAATGGTCTCAAAATTATGTACGTCAAAGATTTCATACAACGCTCGCTTGCAACAAAAGGTAATATGCGTTTGTACTAACGCCCATGTTTTCATAGTATATGCCTACATATGACCCAGGATACTACCAGCCCATGTACCAACCCCCAATCTCGGCCTACGGAGGCCAACCTCGCCCAATGGTCACTCGGCCGTTCAATACGAACGCTCCCTCCTTTACACCCAAGGCTCAGCCATCAAGGCGTATCACCATCATCAACCCACTGACTGGAACCGAGGTCACTCCTGTCCCTGCTCCAACTCCAAGCGACGCCAAATCTCACTCTAAAGCCAACTTGGTCGCCAAGCCAGAAGAAGACGCTAAGCCCATCTTCACCGCTCCCACCAAGAGTATCATCAGGATTGTGAACCCTGCAGAAAAGGAACGGGAGGAGCGTGAGCGCAAGGAAAAGGAGGAAAAGTCCCGCAAGGAACGGGAAGAGAAGGAGCGACTGGAGCGCGAAGAGAAGGAACGCATCATTCGCGACGCCAAGGAAGCCGAGGAACGCAGGATTCGTGAGGAACAAGAAGAAAAGGAGCGCCTCGAAGCCCTGGCCAGAGCGGAACAGGAGCGCAAAGAGAGGGAAGAACGCGAACAAAAGGAACGTGAAGAGCGCGAGCGGAAAGAAAAGGAAGAACGCGAGGAGCACGAGCGATTGGAGGCCGAACAAAAGCGCAAGGAGGAGGAAGAACGCATCGTGCGCGAAAAGGCCGAAGCCGAGGCCAAAGCCAAAGCCGAAGCTGAAGCCGAAGCCGAAGCCAAAGCTGCTGCTGCCGAGAAGGCCCGTATCGAGAAGGAAAGGGTCGAACTCGAGGCAAAGGAGCGAGCCCAAAAGCTGGAGGCTGAACGTCACGCTCAGGAGGCTGAGAAGCTGAAGCAGGAACACGCAAAAGCGCAAGCCAAAGCCTCCACCCCCACTCCTCCACCCGACTCTGCCAAGGCGGGTCTAACTGTCGACCTCTCACGCACTTCGTCAGCCCCCTCAGGAGCCTCGGCCCGCATCGAAAACTTTGGCGCTGTTAGCTATCCATCGCACATCCAATCACCAGCCCCTGATGGCCAAGGAAAGTTCCGATACAACCGCGACTTTTTGATGCAGTTCATGACAGTTTGCACCGACAAACCCGACTCACTACCTTCACTGGAGGTATTGGGAGGTGAGGACAACCACCGGCAACCTCCAGGAAGCTCGCGTGGCTCGCGCGGCCTAGTGTCAAACAACCGAGGCAAACCATCTCCGATGGGCTCGTTCAAGGTTGGAGACCGCCCTACTGGTATGCCCCTAGGCATGCGCCAAATGAGCGGCGATGCTCGTCTGAACCGTTCACCGAGCGAGAATCAGTTCCTCCCCCGAAACAACTACAACAACAATAACAACATCCTCTCTCGCCCACCTTCGCAGCGAGGATCTCGTGGAGGACGGAGAGGAGGTGGTCGTGGTGGTCATCATGGTCACCAGGACTCACAGCTGACCATTCCTCTGGCCGATATCGTCCCTTTGGAAAAGACGGAGAACGCATGGACACCCAACGTCAACGCTAGCCAGGCAACTGCCACCATCTCTGCAGATGAGCCCCTCAATCAGGAACAAGTTGCTCGCAAGGTCAAGGGTCTGCTGAACAAGCTGACACTGGAGAAGTTTGACAGCATCTCGGACAAGATCATCGATATCGCCAATCTCAGCGCCAAAGAAGAAGACGGCACCACACTGAAGCACTGCATCCAGATTATTTTCGAAAAGGCGACGGACGAGCCCAACTTTGGCAGCGTGTATGCTCGCCTTTGCCAAAAGCTGATGGATAAAGTCTCGGAGGATGTCAAAGACAAGACAGTTCAGGGCTCGGCCGGAGGCAAGTTGTTCCGCAAGTATCTGTTGCACAGATGTCAAGAAGAGTTTGTCAAGGGTTGGAAGGACAAAGCTGCTGCGAATGGTGTTTCCCTGAACGACAAGGACGGTCCTGATCTGATGTCGGACGAGTACTACATCATGATGAAGGCCAAGCGTCAGGGCCTAGGCTTGATTCACTTTATTGGAGAGCTGTTTAAGCTCCAGATGTTGACCGAGAAGATCATGCACGAGTGTGTCAAGAAGCTTTTGGCCAACGTGAAGGATCCGGAGGAGGAAGAAACGGAGGGTCTTTGCAAGCTGATGACCACGGTTGGTCTCCAGCTCGACCGACCCGAAGCCAAGTCTCATATTGACGTGTACTTTGCTCGCATGACGGAGCTGACCAAGAACATGAAACTTGCCAGTCGTATCCGCTTTATGGTTCAAGATGTGATCGACCTGCGTGCCAACAACTGGGTAAACCGTCGTGCTGCCTCGGGACCCAAGACGATTGCTGCCATCCACGAAGAAGCTGCTCGCCAGCAAGAAGAGAAAGAGCTGATACGTCGCACAGCATCCTCGGGCGGCGGACGAGGCCTCCCCAACAGACGCGAACAGCTCAACCGCGGCCAGTCATTCCGTGGTTCAGGCGATGCTCGCCATGACCATGGAGGAGTTCCCCCTGTGGGTGCTGATGGCTGGTCAACCGTAGCCACAACGATGACCAAGAAAGCTGGCGACCTCTCGTCGTTTGGCAACACGAGCCGATCCAAGGTCAGTGGACTGCCCAGTCTTGGCCTTGGTGGATCGGTCTTTGGTGCGCTGAACAAGTCGAAGCGTGAAGCAAAGGTTGCTGCTCAGAGCGAGCCTAGGAGTACTACTATAACCTCTGCGAACAGTTTTTCGTAAGCTCGACTCGAATGTCTTTTTTTTTTTTTCTGCATTCTGTTATTGTCATGCATGATGCTAACCCAACCTATCATGCTCTATAGTGCCTTAGAAGGTGGTGAAGAGAAGCCAGTAGAGCGCCGTCGTCTCAACTTGCTCCCAAGATCGACTCCAGTCCCCGAAAATGAGGGAGAGGCCAAACAACCCGAAACAGAGGCGCCCAAGAAGACTGAGGACGAGGCCAAGCGCAGTATTGCCAACACGCTGAAGGAGTTTATGTCAATTAAGGACATGAGCGAGCTGCTGATCAGTGTCAGGGAGCTGGATGCGTGCTACCGCTCCTTGCTGGTGACTGAGTTTGTGAACCAGTCGATGGAGATGAAGTCATCAGAAGTTGACAGTATTGCGGACATTTTCAAGAAGCTCGGGTCGGAGAAGGTGGTCTCTGAACAGGACTTTGAGGCAGGATTCAGTGACCCGCTCGAGTTCCTGCCGGACACAGCGATCGATGTGCCCAACGCATTCAAAATCATGGCGCAGCTGCTGGAGGCGGCCGGAATGGACCCTGCCAGGGCCAAGGCATAGATACCAAGTAAAATCAGCTATAATTACACACCTGTTTTTTTGGACCAAAAGCTCTCTTTGACAATCACACATAAAAAAACCTGCTATTTTTGAATCTACTTACATAACGCGAGCTCTCATTGTTGGCGTTGGCGTTGGCGTTGGCGTTGGGGGAGGGGGAGGGTTACTCTTATGTAACCTGGACGAGGGGAGAGAGAGGAGGAACGGCTGATGTGTGTAGACGTGATCGATAAAAGTAAGTAAGCAAGCTAGCCCAAGAGTTGTAGCAATTGAGCACTTTGCTGTATTGTCCTACCATTCCTTGCCTCTGTCACCATTGAGCCTACCTTTGTGCCTGTGTTTTTCTTTCTTGAGATATTTGAATGGGTTTCCGAAAGAAGGAAGCTGTCTGTTTGCACTTTGTTGTACAGTACTCCTGTCGCCTTTCTTTTCTTTTCTTTCTCTTTGCTCTGCAAGACTAGACCAGCCCACTACGTCATGGAAAGCCTTCTTAGGGGCAAGGAAAGGGCTAGCAAAGGCCTCTCGAATTTAATTGCTTGGTGACACAAATCAAAGGCGCAGACAGAGTAACAGAACAGAGAGAAGAGAAGGGCATCACGTTTTCATTAGCATTGGTCTGGCCATGGACATCGGAGCTGCTCCAACCTTGTCCCGTTTCGATTGAGAAAGAGAGTGAGTGAGCAGTTGCGAATATCTATGGATGGATGGATGGATGGCTGGCTGGCTGGCTCCTTTTCTTTTCCGTTGTTATTTTTCTTCCTTTTTTCACACTCTTCACTCATCCTCACCCTCTCACTCACTCACTCACCCACTCACTCTCTCATTCCCTCCTTTAATTTATTCTCACCAGCATCCATCATCCCATTGACGACCTGATTCAGTTCTATACCTTAATTTACACATCTCATCTCCTCCTCAGCAAAGCGACATTGACTGTGACCCTCCTTCCACCTCCACATACACAAACACCCCTACGACACGTATATACAAGTACAAGTGCAGGTCCCTCTTTCCTCTCCTGTGAGTCCTTTATCCTCCTCACTCTCCTCTACTCTCCTCTACTTTACTACACTCTACCACTCTCACTATCGGACAAATAACCCCATCCTACTAAATTAACGACAACTGTGGATCACCTCTTTTGAGCGCGCTGGGCCTCTTTGTAAGTTGAGTGTTTCACACTTTGGAAAAAGCTGAAGCACACAAATTTGAAAATTGAGGAACTCAAAATAATAAAAAAAAAACTTTTTTTTTCTTTTGTTCTTTCATCGCAAACTCATCCACACATTCAATCCCACCCATCCATCCAAAAAAAACCCCCTCCTTCCTCCATCCTTCCTCCATCCCCTCCCTCCTTTCCCTTCTCTTTCTCACCCACACACACACACACTCTCTCTCATCCTTCTCTCCTTCTCTCTCTCTCTCTCTCTCTCTCTCACACACGCACTCTCTTTCTCACGCACCCTCTCTCTTCCACCTCTCTTCTCTTAACGAACCCTTTCCTCATTGATATGATACGTCCATATCACAGCTTTATGACCATCTAACGAACGACATCAATCCATCCATCTATCCATCCATCCAACTACCTTTAATATTGCGTCGTCCAAATCCGATTCGATTCACTTTATTGCCACCAATCAGCCAGTATTTTTACCTTCTTTCAGACCCATCAAAGAAACGTAAATGGACAGGCATCTACTCCTGGATGCAGCGATCGACATTATGTCAATGAAGATACTTACGGACCAAGTTTCTTTTTTTTTAAAAACCTAATAGGTCTCATCATCACATCACATCAGAGATCCACTTCTCGCTTCGCAAACTCGCAACGCACGCCAACACCTCTTCATATACATATACCACACACACATCAAACATGGGCAACTTTCTTTCCCAGTTCAACGACCTCCTCAACAGAGACGGCGACTCAAACGTGCCAGATGTACAGCTCGATTTTGAGAGTAAGTACCTTGCTTGTTATGCGCGTGTGTGTTTGTGCTCATTCAACATTCGACTGTAACGGGAGAGAGTGTGTGTGAGAGAGAGACAGCTCAAGGGACCCGTAAGGGACCACACCGAGAAGAGAGGAGAAGAGAAGAGGAACAACAAATCCAACAACCTCTGCTCTCCTCTCTCTCTCTCTCTCTACAACTACAAACACATAAAGAAAATGCCAGGACAACGTGGGATTCAGAACTTTCAAGGAGAGTGGAAAATCCAAACACACACACACACACACACACACACAGACATTTACACAAATGATATTGATCTTTGTGTTTGTTCACTCAATTGCTATGTAAATTAGACTCGTCCCTGTCAGAAGAGGATCTCGAGGCCTACTCAAACGTGCTTCATATGCTGGAACCAACTGCAGATTTGTTGGAATTGCTGAGAACATATGAAGGATGTGGAGAATATATTCGCCAGGTAAGAACTGACAGACAGAACAGACACTGAGAGAGAGAGAGAGAGTACATGAGTGTGTGGAATGACACGTGCGCAACATCATCATGGTCGGGAACCCAAAGGGCAGATCATGGAAAGGTTCTTTTCTGGGAGATTTTTTGGAAGTGGAGAAAGAGAAACGAGTTCAGGAAGTGAGACAATACGACTCCCTGCACTCGAACACGCACTTCACGCCCACAAACATATCGACAAGGCACGACATGACGGACACACAAAAACGCTTACTTTTGTAGTCTGCGCTCTTTGATGTGAGGGAGAGATAGATCCAGGGGAGGAAACGAAGCGGGAGGAAGGTGAAGCAGGATTTCTTTATTATTTTGTCACGTCGCATACATGTGCATGCAAACAACCACATCTTGACGTTTGGTATCTCATTGGGTGAAAAACAACAATGATACTTTCCCAGGGGGGTGAAAGGGAAAGGAGAAGGAGGAGAGAAAGGAGAGGAGAGGGAGGAGAGGGTAGGAAGAACGACGTGAAGAGACACACCCAACAAACATCAACGACGGCATCAACAGCATCAACATCGACATCAACAACAACATCGTCGACACGTCCATCTCCAAGGCCTCTCTCTCCTTTCACCATTTTGAAGGGAAAGGGCGCCCTTGCAGGCGTGGTGTATTCTTGTTCTATTTTGATCATCCTTTTCCAGAGGCATTGAGTTGGAGTACAGAACAGTACTATCGAAACATGATCACCTCACTTGCGACCCTTGTTTTTTGTTGTTCCCAAGCTAATTATGGATCGTGAATGACACGCTGGTTGGTTGGTTGTGGATATTTGTTTGTTATATCCTTGGAAATTGGAACTGGGGTGAAGATAAAAAAAATGGTCAATGCTTGCGCTCAACAGGGAGAGAACGACGCTTTGCTATTTGTCCAGTTTATTTCTGTCGCACATGCATGAACGTCCTTTTCTCGTTCGGATGGATGGGACGGATGATGAAGCCCATTAGACCCACGGATCTACCCAAGGGATATCAGAGAGAAAGAGAACGGATATATTTACACACATACACCATGTTTCTTATCCCGTCCTTATCCCATCCATCAAGTCTCCTTTTTTTTTGCTTGCTCAAACGGATAACTGGGTCGTATTCCCGAGCTGGCTCTCGTAAACAAACAAACAACAACAAAAAAAACCAACCCAAAAGGCAATTTGGTGGGGACTCCTGCATGAAGCAGGATGGATTACCAATATGCAGGCCAATTTGGAAGAAAAAAGGATCCTATTTTCAGTATTTTTATCGTGCAGTCGCAGGGATCTGTTACCAAGGGAAAAAGGAAGAACAATATGTGCTTCTTCTCAAGCCTTCTTGCTTGCTTTGCCTTTTTTTTTTCTTCATTTCTTTGTGTGTGGTGGTGTGGAGAGTGGCAGAGAGAGACGAGTGGAGGTGTGATTGCGTGGATCGGTTGGCGTAGAATTAGTGTGGAAATAACGTGGGTCGTGTTGATATGATCGAGATCAACGACCGAGTCAATGAGTGCGAATTGAGCGGACACTCAAAAAAAACGAGAGGCAGACGACCACGATCCCAACTCCATCCCTAAATCTCCATCCGCGTTCAGACTTATTTTTGGATCCATAAACACAACAAAGAAAAAAGGGTATTTCGGATATGAGAGCCCTTTTTTTTTTCTTATTCTTCTCGTTGTTGAGTTGTTGAGTAGTTAGGATCGGGTTGAATTGGCTGGTTGTTTGGCACTGGGCATGTACATAGATAGTGACTTCGATGAACTTGCAACTAATCAGCCATTTATGAACGCTCATTAGGCTATCGGCTCACCTGGTCCTGAGGCAGAAAACGAGGCATGGAACCATGTTCGCCCAGCAGTGGCCAAGCTCAAGATGTTTTACAAGTACTCGACCTCCATTGGTAAGACAACAGCAGAATCACGAACAATTGACATGGTGTTGGCGGTATACCTAAGCGGTCACTAACGCGTTGAATTGATTATGAAAAAATAGAATCCTGTCTTCCTCAAATTCTCCAGACCCTCTGCATTGGCGACGTGAACAAGAACTTGGAAAAGCACCAGCCACTCGCCAGAATTTTGTGCCAGCTGCTCGACTTTGTTTTCGAATTCGACTCGCTCAAGATGAAGACACCTCAGATCCAGAACGACTTTTCTTACTACAGGCGCTGTCTCTCACGCGGAAAACTCTCCAACGAGGTCGATCTCAAGTCGGCTATGAACGAGGATGAACTCGCCAACCACGTCTCAATGTTCTACGCCTACCCAACACCCATGCTTAAAACCGTCACTGAGGTCACCACTCAGTTTGTGGCCAAGCACCGCGTCGGACGCTCCGTCTCAGAGTGTCTCGCCACTTTGGCCGGGGTCTGCTACCACACTGTGAGCAACAGCAAGAAGAAGCCCCAGCGGCCCGAGACGACTGCGTTCTGCCTTCGTGTGATGGTGATTGCCATCATCATCTACGACCACATCGACCCCCAAGGTGCCTTTGGCAAGAGCTCGCCCATCAACATCAAGTCCTCTGTCAAGGCGATTCACTCACACGGCCAGTCCACGGATACTCCCAACCTCATCTCGGCTCTGCGCTACAATACCAAGCATTTGAACGACGCGAGCACTTCAAAGTCTATCAAGACTTTGATTGCTTCGTGCGCCTAAGCTTTTTTTTTTATTTACATCTCTATATACATATTATCTTTCTTTCAGGATGGCCTTTGTTTTTCTAATGTTTGTTATCTAGTGTTTTTATTCCTTTGCTGTCAATTCTTTTTTTTTTCCTTAAAAAAAATACCCCACCATCCTTTGCACTTGTTCGCCACGCCACAATAACAAAATAAAAATCCCACGTTTTCGCCTTTATCCCGATTACTATGACACTGGCATTCATTACCAAAATTCTGCCGGCTGAAGCTTGATCGACTCTTGGCTGTTTCTCAGGGCCAAGGAAGAAAAGCGGCGTGGGCTGTAGCACGGACTGATGCCTCTCACTTTCTCAAATAATAAAAATCATGAGACACCAACACAAGCTTGCAAAAAAAATCAATTCAAAGTAACGCAACACACATTCACATTAATTCTCACCATCCTTGCCCTAATGGCTCAGAACGTAATAACACACCGGCCCGTGAACCCGGAGGACGGAGAGGACGACGCACCACCACCCTACACGCCCCAAGATAGCTCGCCAGGCCAACCGCAGACTCTGGACCCCCGTTTTGGAACAAACTCAATAGCACCACCAGTTGTTTATCAGCCTCCACAACCGCAACCAGTTCAACCACAACCACCAACACAGCCAGTGCAACCTCGACCAACAAGTACGCAATGGGCTACCCCTCCATCGGTGTCTCCGCATCCCTCTGGACCACCTCAGGCAGCACCTCCTCCTCTTGCTCCAGGCTTGGTAACACACTACAAGTGCCGTGAGTGCGGCAGCCCCCTCGAGTCGGAGGCTGCCGTCTGCAAACGAATCCATACTCCGTCCGTTCTCTATGAAGGAGCACGGATTGGACGGGTGACCGCCACGCCACCACCACAGAACTACTACCAACCACAATACCAACAACCCTATTACTACCCACAGCCGAACGTCGTCATAGCACCACCAGCAGCTCACAATAACTATGGCACCAACGACGTGTATCTTCGGAGATCGCTCAGTGTCCAGAACCCAGTAACAACGTTGCGAAAGTTTTGGAGAGACGCCAAGCGAGAGGCCCAGTTCCAACAGCAGCCTCAACCGACGTATAGCGTTGTGGTACCTCCTCCACTGGTGACAACACCGTATGTGGCGCCCATAGTACCCATGGTGCCCTCACCGGGGATGTATCCACCAGGGCCACCAGGGCCACCAGGGCTGCCGGGGCCACCAGGGTTAATTGTGCCTGGCGTTTATGGATTTGGGCAGCCCAACATGCCCGGATACGATGGAGCGTCGTTGAACAGATCTCGAACTCATTCAGGATCATCGTCTTCATACCACTAAGAGAAAAGAAGGCCTTTTGTTTACCTGACCCGAGTTGGAAGTTCCGACAAGGAGGCCCATTTCTGGTTGCTCGAGTTGTCAAGATATAGAAAGCGGTCTACTTGTAACGTAGTCTCTGAGACGCCTGGCTACGCACCGTAAAAAAAAAATAAAAAAAGGAAAAAAAAACCACATCAAAAATTGCCTTTTTCGTCTTTCAAACGCGCGTTTGAATTTTTCTCACTGCCTTGGCATAGGGGGTTCGTGGTTTCCTTATTTCATCTCACTTCGTCGCTTTTTCTTTTTTGTTCCGCACCTTTTTCTTTTTCTCCTTTCCGCAACTTTCTCGCCTTTTCAAATCATCCTCCATCTCCCACATACATACACACACTGAGCAGACTTCACACCCCCACACCAACTGTGCAGTGATGCCACCACTAGATAGAAGCTCAACGTCTTACTCTATCACAATGGATCCTGCTACGCCAAATCAAGCTAGCAGGGACCAGGAGAGGACAGCATTATCCAGGACACTGAACTCGCTTGCCCTGGCTGTCCAGTCATCCGTCTTTGGCGGCTTGGGCTCACTAGCCCACGACTTGACCTTGACCGAGAAGCGCACCCTAGACTCGACACTCTTTGCCTCCCGGAGATGCTCCACAACCAAAGTTCCACTTCCTATTCAGGCTCAACAACAACAGCAACAGCAACAACAACAACAATCACAGCCTGCCATTTCTGCAACCTTCTTTGATCAGCAGACCGAACACCAACAACGACCTTGGTACAAGAAGAAGTACAGGATCATTGTCCAAGAGATCTCGGACGATGACGACAACAGCAGCATCACAGATACAACAACAGCCGGAACAAGGCAGCCCATCACAGCCGAGAGCGACATCGCCATCGCCCCAACGTTGCCCAAGTCTAAATCGTCGTCGTCGTCGACAACTGCTATGCCGCCAGGCTTGCTCGACTGGCTCTTGTTCACTACCCACGAGGACTCGTTCTTCCGACACCTGGGACGAGCCAATGCACTGGCCAGTCAAATCAACTATCGTTCACCTGATGTCCCAACGACTGCTAACGATACGAGTGCCCTACTGAGCTATGTGGGGGCACCCTCGCCTGTGACCCCCGAGACACCTTTCCATGCCGTCCCAGAGCCAGAAGCCAGCAGCTCCCGATCCAACATTGCCATGGCTCTGGCCACCGAAATCAACAACAGTCATCCTTCAATTAGACCGGAAACGCACGTGGTTTCCGTTCAAGAGTCACCGGAGCCTTCTCCAGTTCTGGTGCATAGAGCTGAGACCATGGATGGAACCACAGTCGTCCGTAGCCACGGATTCGAGGGACAAGTTCAGATGATTGCAGCCACGACAGTCGTCCCTCGCAAAGGCTTTGAGGATGTGGATCTGCAGACGCCTTGGTGGAAGAAGCGTCAGGAACAGGAAGGTGCTCCATCATGGATCTCGGAGAAGAACAAGGGGTCTCACGTGCAAGAGTCGAAGGGCAAGATGGAGCTACACCCGGCGGAGGAAACACTGGATCCCAGCCTGGGTCGTCGATCGCTCCACAGCGCTGTTGAACAACCAAAGACTCTTGAGGTATATTTCATTGCTTGTATTAATTTAGTATTTTCTTCTCTCGAATATCGTTTCGTTCCTAATCAAAAAAAAAAAAAAAAATCATATGCCTCTCTTCCAGACATTCGTGAGGACAACGGTCTGCACCCGACCAGACGGTGCGATCGAGTCCAAGACCGTCAAGGTCAGCACCCTTCTCAAAGACACCCAGGAACTGGCCGGCCAGGACCAGCACCAGCACCAGCATCAAGACCGTCGCCACGGCCGGTGGTTCAGACGACACCATCATCAAGATCACAGGGCGAGTATGAGTACAATGGTCGAAACCGAGACCCGCGTCAAGGTCGTGCACCTGGATGGATCCGTCGAGGAAACCGTGTCGTTCACGCGTGACAGCCCTTCGTCTCCTTCGCCTGTGGGACCACCAGTACGGACGCGTCGCGAGCACCGACACCATCTCCGTCAACAGGAACGGGAACGCCGGGAACAAGAATGGCAGGCGCAACAGAAGGTGAGACAGGAGCTTCACCTTCAGCGACAGCAACAAGAGGAGCATCGACAACAGCAACAGCAACAGCAACAGCAACTTGAGCAACGACAATGGCAATCGCCTTTTGAGCCCAGAGCCGAGAACGCCCCTCAGGAGTCAACTCGATTCAGGTTCCGCGAGCGATGGGCACGTCAGGAGAACCAAGTCCAGGACCTGGACCAAGACGAGCTCTCTTCATCTCGTACGAGGTCGAGGTCGTGGCCTCCCAAAGGCTATTTCCGCCGGCAGTCGAGCCAACCACAACCCTCTGGCGATCAAGAACATGATGATGACACATCGACATCGACCTGGCCACCCAAGGGATATCTTCGCCGACAAGAGCGCGAGCAATAGAATATTTGTGACAAGTCATTCATAGTTATGATCTTTGCAATAAGGATATGTATTGTGCGAAAGAAAAAAAAGGTGATGCATTAAAAGACTATTTGTACAAAAGAAAAAAGCAAAAGCAAAAGAGTAATAAGAGAAAACTACAAAGTGAGTGTGCGTAAGGGGGGGATGTTGGGTTAACTCGCTTGGGGGAGGATTGATGAATTAAGAAAAAAGAACTTTTGTGAGAAAAAAAATATTGTCGGACCAAAAAAAAAATTTAACAAACCGAGATCCCACAATCGGGTTCCTTCAGAATGTATAGTCCAACAACATTTGCTATTGCCCAAGTACGTCTTTTCAAGACTTGGACAATAACGCCTTGACCAGAAGCCGTCGGGCCGCATCCTTGCGTCCTTGACGGAATTCTGTTACAATCTCTTCAATCACGGCGGGGTCCAAACTGGTAATGCTATCCTTGATGGTTCCTGACTGGAGTAACGGGGTCGCTTGGTTAAACAGAGGACTCGACGGTGGTGGGGAGAACCTGTGGATAAAAGACACCGCCTGGTGCAAGAGTGGATCCTCCGTTGGATGACTGCTCGATTGCGCTCCAGTCGAGATCAAGAAAAGAGTCGAAAAGTTCAGCATCAACTGGGGCAGGATGCTCGCGAGGAGCAGGACCATGGCCAGCTGGTTGAGTTGAAAAGAGGCTGCTACAAAGGAGGAGAGCGTCAAAGCCTTGTTGCTGTTGTTGCAAAAAGGCCGACAGCTGGTCTCCGTCCATCGAGCTGCACTCTGATCGGGGGCTTCCCTGTTCAGACTCTTCGCTTTGACCTTCAAATTCTTCATCGTCATCGAATGTTGTCGCCGGTGATTGTTCTTGAGGGGATTGTTGAAAGGGCTTCTCTTGGGTGGAGCCAGCTTCTGCTGCCGAGAGTTGGTCGAGACATCCTTGGATGCCTTGGCCTTCTTTGCCAGTACTGCAGACTATTTAAGTGAAGGAAAAGAAATGATAATGTTAGTGAGAGAATTTTGGGCGGAAGGATGGATGGATAGCAAGGATGATTGGATTAGAGTAAAATCCATACCTGGCAAAAGCCGACTCCTGAGTTGTTGTTGAGGTTCATCATCCCAGCGAGGGAGAGTTGTTGTTGCATCTGAGCAAACTGTGCCGACAGAGCTTCGAGCTTGTGAGAGAGGGTGACGTTGTCGCTCTCGACCGTCTTGAGCCGCTTCAACAGCTGAACGTTCTCTTGTTGCAGCGACTCGTTGGAGGCCTCAATCTCAGCCATATACTTGCGCTTCTTGTCACGGGACTCTTGAGCGGCCGCACGGTTGCGGAGGACTCGCTCGCGGGCCTTGGCCTCCTTGTCGAGTGGGTCGGCCGCAGGACGCTTCTTGAGGGAAGGACCTGTGGATGTGGACTTGCGGCGGCTCGAAGAAGAGGAAGTCGAAGAAGGCTCTGACTCGGAGAGGGCAGTCAAGAGTGGGGACTCGAGCTTGAGGTTTAGTGGGCTGATAGCAATGATGCTTGGATCACAGTTAGGTGTTGATGTAGAAGTAGCTGTTTGAGTAGGTGTGGATGTCATGAAGGTGGGGAGGGGGGTTGCAGAAAGGGTTGTCACTAATGCCTCGCTGTCCAGGTCTGCGAAGGACACTTCGCTGTCAAAGGGAGCATCAGCTGAAGAAGCATGGGCCATCATGTCAGGCATGAGCACAGGGGAAAGCGTAGTCGAAAACATGATGGCCCGGACAATGGAACGAGTTCAAGAAGGGTTTATATAAGTTTGGGTGGGGTTGTTGGGGCTGAAGAGAGAAAGTGTGTCCTGAGCGTGCTGTTGTATACGTGTCAAGCAAGGAGCAGTTGTAATCGTGGAAGGAGGAGTGTGGAGACGAAATGAATGAAAAGAAGAGAAAAAGCTGACAGGTGGCAATATTTTATGGAAACACAAGCGAGGAAGGGCTCAGAAGGACGAGTGACTGCTAGGCGTGGTTTTGCAACGTGTTCACAGCTCGTCAAAAGATAATTTTTGATTTTTTCTTGCCAAGAGGTGCTCTTGAAACCCAAAAAACGTCATTTCTTTTGTCCTTTTGGAGTCGAAGATTGGATTGAGGAGGGGCAGTGCAGTGCAGACTTGAATTTTGCATTCCAAGCTGCGCCACCACTTACCACAGACATGATGCGACTTGCGCCCCTTAAATGGACGAGAGGGAAGGATCGCATAAAAATGGTTTCGTAAGTCGTGTCAAGACGTTTTCGCGTTATGCAAAGGGAGCACCATTGGGTCAGACTGGACTAGATAAATAAAGTGTCGCACGTTTGCTTCGTTTTCTAGTGGGATCCATCTTTCTTCAATTGACAACTCTCTGCCTCGCCCTGATGCTGATCGCTCACGTTGACGCCCTCTGGCGCGTATGCAAAGTCGGAAGTGCTCGGGCATGACAGCAACACCCTCACATATTGCAACAAACTAGGCTTGAACTCGAACAGGTACTTTCCCAATCTGGTGTAGTACGACGCCAGCGATGCTGTAGGGCAAAGCAGAGTGAGGTACCGCTGCCCTGCCTACGATGGTGGCAGCGCAAGACGTAGCTAAAAGTGAGCAAATCCTTGCTGCTCCACCTCTGCGCAAGGGACAGACATTCGTTTGAAAAGCTACACTCTCTCTCCTCTCGGTGAACCGAGAAACGACAATTCACTTTTTGATCTTGTAGGATGTCTTC
The DNA here is from genome assembly GCA_000739165.1 of Podila verticillata NRRL 6337. Classification (NCBI taxonomy): domain Eukaryota; kingdom Fungi; phylum Mortierellomycota; class Mortierellomycetes; order Mortierellales; family Mortierellaceae; genus Podila; species Podila verticillata. Next base: position 1,744,641 of record KN042422.1, read on the forward strand.
AAACCTAAAAATAAAATGTCGTTTGTGCATAACTTTGAAGTTGAGAACAACAAACACTAGTTCGAGCTGTCAGTGCCAAAAGAAATTATGTTTTCAGTGACTCTTTTGCTCCTAAATCGCCCCTCAGTGAAGTGGGGAATGACACACTTTTTCAAACAAATGTCGCCAAGGAAAACAACGCTTAGATCAATTGGAGTCTGGCAGCGATGTGCAAGTGCACGCTCACTCTGGTCTGAGCTTTGTCTTTTTTTTTTTGTTTTGTTTATGTCATCCATCTCCTTCAGGACGCCAGGCCATTGTAGAACCGTTGCCTCTCACCAGCGTCCTTCCTTGCAAGGGCCTCAAACGCATCGATAACAAGGCGCGTTATGATTCTTCTGAACTATCGTTGGACAAAAGTCAAGTAAACAATGACTCAACCACATTTCACTCATGTCGCTTGCCAGCGCCACCCCCCTCCCATCGATCCATTGGAGAAAGGCCATTTGCGGTTTACATTTGGGGTAAGAATATTATAGTAAAATGGGAATGCGAAATAGGATGACAAGTTTCTACGGACATTTTTTTTTCTAGACAAACTGTCCCTTTTTTAAACAATCATGGAGAGCGCAGCTGCTCCTGCGGCGGCGATAGCCATGACCTGGATCACAGGACTGACAGTCATTGCGCCGCTGGCGCTGGCCGTCACGACTCCGGTGCCGCTCGAGCCACCAGTGGTGGAACCCGAGCCGGTCGAACCAGAGCCGGGTGCGGTCACGTTGAAGCGGCCCGAATAGGCGTTGTTGGGGCGGAGGAGCAGCTGGAGCGCATAGACACCGGGCTTGGTGTCTGCGGGCACGGTCCAGACCAGGTTGCCGACGGGCTTTGTGCAGTCGATAGTGCCGACCTTCTTGACATAGAAGGCGTTGTCAATGTTGTTCGAGTCCATAAAGTCGACCTCGGTCGCGTTCGGCGTCTCAGAGTAGAGCGAGCGGTTGGGCCCTGTGCAGGGCATGGTCCATGAGAAGGTCTGGTTGGTACCGGCCACATAGGTGATACCGTCGCCCACGGGCTGTGTGAACGAGATGTGGTCAAGTGCCTGAGCAGAGACTGATGCGGCCAAGGCGCCAAGAGCGAGAATTGACTTGATCATTTGGTGTATATGTGTTTGTGTGTGTATATGGTGGGGGAGGTTGTTGCAGTAAAGGAAATGGTGGTATCAACTCTGGGGCGGGGTAGAAGAGACGAGGGCGATTAAGAAGAAGAAGAAAAAGAAGAAGAAGAAGTGGAAGAAACGAAGAAAGAAAAGAGAGAAATGTCTGTGTTTGCAAAACAAGAAGAGTATGGGAGATAGCCCAATATTACGAATGAAATGGCTCCAAGCCCCATGGAGGTGTCAAGGAGTGGCAACCTATTTCAATTGGGAGACCTCCTGAAGATTGATCATGGTTATATCTGGGCTGGACCCATTTCTCTCTCACACTTCTGTCTCTTTGTCTATATCTAACTCTCATGCTGCCTGGACGATAACCTGCAGGCAAGCGCGTTAGATACACTTCACACACATAGCAAGGCAGAACAAAGAATGCTGCAGTGCTTCCCTTTGAATAGGTATATGCACTTCATGTAAATGGTGCCAGACGAACGCTTGACCCATTAGATAGGAGTACCGGGAAACGAGTACCGAACAGAGAGAGAAATCAAGGAGGTGGAAAAGAAGACGCACAAAAGAAAATATATGGGCAGAAGGGGAGAGCTGCTGGCAAGGGCTACATAAATCATTACGCTTTTGTTCTTGTCCCATCGTTTCATTGCAAACATGACATGTTCCTTGAGAAGTCGCCTATTGCAACATACTGTAGTGTCAAGGGCACGGACAGCGGCAAACCTGAACCTCCCTCAAGGGAGGCAGGAGACGGGTATTATTACACGCAAAGATAAATAAAATAAATAACGAAATGGACCTTGGATTTTTTTTTCCAATGCAGGAGACAGCGGATGAAGGGGGGTGTCTCCGCAATTAGACAGAGAGACAACAAAAACGTCTTCAATCGGCATGCTGTACATTGGTTCTGGCTAACCGTGAACAAAAAAAAGACGGACTAGCGAACCCTCTAGGTGCAAGGAAACAACATCGCAATATGCCAGGAGTTCACCAGGAGACGATTTTTTTTTTTTTTTTTTTTTTTTTTGTTGCAAGCTGGGCACTGCAGCTTGGCCAATGCGTTTCTTTTCTTGACCGGCAATTTTTTCCTTTTTATTTTTATTTTTATTTTTTGTTTTTGGTCAGAGGAAGTTATATGTATGTACGTATTGCGTTGTTCTTACTTTCTATGATAGCCATTTTTAGAAAAAGTTGGCAATCCATTCTGTAAGCTTGCTTTGGCTTCGCGGACCTGACGCCGGTGGCGCGGGTTTTCCATTCTGCTTGGTGCTCTTTTCTGAAAACTCGAGCAGAGTTGTCGACCGACGGCGGTTATGGCTGTTGGCAGAGTTCTCACCCTTGAGTTCGTCGAATCGTGAACGGAGCTTGTTGGGGTTGAGCCCCGAAGGCGTATTGGATCCAATAGAAGAACCGCCAGCAGAATCAACCCCAAGAGTGGAGCTGTTGGCACTGAGAAAGCCTCCAGTACTACGAGGCGACAGCAGCGAGATTGTCTGGGCCTTTTGCACACTGATGAAAGGCTGGTGGTGGTCGCTTTCGATACCGAGACCCGCGTCGCTTCCCTTCTCGAGATCGCTCAAGAGCTCATTGGTAAAAGATCCTTTCTTCTTTCGGATGTTGCCTGGGGTCATGGGCTCGACGCGATCTTCTTCTTTGTCGATCCTAAAGACCGGTGCCTGAAGTGTCGAGATCAAAAAGGCATACTCGAAAGCCAAGTCCTAAGAGAAATAAAGAAAAAGAAATTGTGAGCTACAAAGAAATATGAGGCAACCTTGTCATGGACGCGATATAAAAAATGAAGATAACAAACCTCCAAGTACGCGTATTGGCCACTGTTTCCACCGTGGCCCACCTCCTCGATTCGAAGCAGCAGCATACGCTCATCATATCTTGTACCTTCAGTTGCATTCTTTTCGCCTGCACCTGTTCCGGACTTGGGCCAGCATGATCGCAATTTGGCAACCCACTTGAGAGGCTCAAAAAAGGCGACGCGTGGATCGTTCATGCCTCCCAGGACAAGCATGTTGGGGTACTTTTGTGGCCGGACATTGGTGTAAGGGCAGTACTGCTTCATGATATGGTAGATCTCTGGGTCTGCTGGATTTCCCCATTCCTCCCACTCGAACGCCGTCCATGGAATCGACGAATCCAACATGGTGTTCACGGCATCGACAAACGGCACCTCCGTCAAGGCAGTTTTGAACAGATCCGGTCGCATGTTGACCACCGCGCCAATCATGAGCCCACCAGCAGATCGGCCGTAGATGGACAGCTTCTCTGGGGATGTGTAGCCTTCTTTGATCAGACACTCGGCGCAGCTAATAACGTCCAAGAAGGTGTTGGGCTTCCTGCCGAGCTTTCCTTCTTCATACCACCCCATCCCCATGTCGCTTCCACCACGGACATGTGCGATTGCATAAATAAAGCCGCGGTCCAACAAACTCAGGCGCTGAGTAGAGAACACTGGATCCGTGCACGAGCCATAGGCACCATATGTATAGAGCAAGCATGGGTTGGCGTCCATTCCATAACCGTGGCCAAAAAGATCCTTGCGGTAGACGATCGACATAGGAACAGCAGTGCCGTCGATACCCGTAGAGAACATGCGAAGCTGTTCGTAGTTACTGGAGTCGTAGACTGGCATTCCTGCAATCTTTTCAACGTGAACCGTCGTTGACTCGCGTGAATCCATGTTGTAGTCGATCACTTGGCGAGGCTGGATCAAGGACGAGTAAGTGAAGCGCAGCACGTTGGTGTCAAACAAGGTCATTTTGCTCAAATTCGACACTTCTTCGTTGATCGAATCCGCCAAGAGTGAGTAGACGTTCTCCGAGAAGGAGATGTAGTGGTATCGATCAAACGGATTAGGCTCAAGACCAACAGAGCAAGGTGGAGCTGCCACGATATAAGCGCTTTCGTCAGCAGGCTGTAACTCGATGACTCGCACGTTTTGATGGCAGTTAGATCGCTCAAAAACGACGAGGTGCCTTCGTCTGACTTGAAAGTCTTCGATCAGCACAAAGTCGCGGTGAGGGATCACAGTCTCTCGCGACAAGACCATGTCTACAACCGCCTCGTGTCGTTTCGGTGCCGGGGTGCGGAAGAGCCAGTTGTTCTTTGAGTCCTCATTGGTGAGCACAAAGAAATATTCGCCATTGTGGGATTCGGTAGAGTAGGTGATACCCTCCTTGCGGGGCATGACCACGCCCAACTTAACGTCGTCTTCGGCATCCGCGTGCAGGAACATGGTCTCGCTGGTCACTTGGGCTGACGCGTTGATCATGATGAACTTGCCATCGCCAGACTTGGTCATGGTCAGACAGAACATCTCATCCACCTCCTCGTACAGGAACTGGTCATCCTCGACTGGGGTACCAAGAACGTGTCGATAAAGTCGATAAGCTCGCTCAGTCTCTGGCACTAGGGTCAAGTAGTAGATATAGCGACCACAGGACGAGAACTCAAGATTCTCATAGATGTTGAACAGCTTGTCGGGCAAGAGCTCGCCCGTGATAACATCCTTGAAGAACGTGGTAAACTGCTCGTTGCCAAGACTGTCCACGCCGTAGGCGAGAATACGGCAGTCGGGCGAGTGTCGCAGGAATCCTACACGGAAGTATGTTGAATCCTGGAACTCGGGGCTGAGAGCAATTTCGTTTTCGTCCAAGTACACTTGTTCGTCTTCGTATCCGTGAGGGGTTGCTAAGGCGCGGCAGTGCAGACGGTACTCGAGTCCAACCTGGGACTTTGAGTAATAAGCCCACCCATCTGGTAGGATCACTCTCGCAGACTCCTCATCGGCCTCGAGTCGAGAGACAAACTCGTTGTAGAGAAGCTTCTGCAAGGGCTCCGTGTGACTCAGTGCGGCGATCGCATAGTTGTTTTCGTCCTCGATGTACTTGAGTACTATTAGGAGAGTTGATTTCGAACATGAAAGAAAAAAGAAAGGTTAGATCTATGCGCCGTGTCTCCGGCTGTCATCGCAAACAATTCTTTTTACCCTCTGGATTCTCGCGGTCCTTGAGCCAGGAGTAGTTGTCGACGACTTCGTCGCCGTGGATGTTGACTTTGATGTCTGGCTTGGCCTCACAGATCGGAGGAGATGGTAATTCGATATTCCGGCCATGCAGTTTATCGCGAGTTCTAAAGGCATATGAGGTGGATTACGCACAGTGCCATTAGGAACACAATACAAAGGTCAATAACAACATAGCCCCCACCTGTCTCTCCTTCCCCCCCTGTTCTTACTAGTGTCTTCCATCCCGCCCCCGCCCCTCCTTTCCCGTTCTGCTGTTCACCACGATAGTTTTCCACAATCAAGTAGACAGAGAATACCCGATTCCAACGCCCTTTACTCATAGAATCTCTCAAAAAAAACGTACTCTGCTTCTTCGAGGACCAGGCGCAGTTTCTCCCACACGCTCAAGTAGATCTCTGGGTAATGGATCACGAGCTGGCGGATACTCTCTGTCATGTCTGGGAGGAGAGACAAAAAGTTGTCCGCTGACTGTGAGATAAACAAATCCATCTCGTCCAGCGGAGGGAGCTTGTTGTGGAACGTCCTGTTGGGCGATACATAGTTGCTCTCCTTGGGGGACCAGGTCGGCGAGCCTATAGAGATTTACGATGAGCATCTTGTTTGTTGTTGGTCTTTCTTCTGGTCTCTAAATTTTCTTTTTTCTTTTTTACCTTTGGCGCCGGTGTTGTCGCTCAAGACATGGGAAAAGTTGCCTCTCGCGGCACTGGGCGAGCTTACCGAGGGAGTGCGAGCCATGGATCTGGAAGCTGGTGATCCAGCAACATACGGATGAACAGGGTTGGAGTCCCGACCGGTCTTGATACGGGGCGAACTTGGTGGATTCTTGACAAAGGAGGATGATAAAGGCGTGGAAGGCGAGGATAGCCCCGGTGTAGAATTTATGTCGTCACGCTTGGCCATCTTGAGATGAGAAGCGTGGAAATTGGTAAAGGAACGCGAGGTATTGGTGGATCCTGATGTTGAGGTGTGGGCAAAGTATCGATGTTGCAATGAAGTAGGCGATAACTAATGACAGGCTGTTGTAGTAGCTTGGTTGGCAATAGACAAACTAGGCGGTTTGGAGCTCTGAGCAATGGTGGGATCCAATCTCATGCAGAGTGAGTGAGCGACGAGTCCTGTGTCGAAAGTGGAGAGGACGATAAAGTAATGGTTGGAATAAGAAGAAAGGTGGGAAAAAAAAAAAAAAAAAAGTGCGCACGGTTCAGCGTACGGACGAATTTCATGTGGGATTTTTTGGCTTTGTGTCTAAGCCACCCAGCTCAAGTAGGCGTTTTTGAAGCAGTTTACTGCTCAGCACTAACCTCTTCGCTCACCTCCACATCACTACACACCATGTCCGGCATCATTCCAACAGACAAGAAGCAGCTCAGAGCCTGCCTGCTTTGCTCCCTGATCAAGGTGCCTTCAATGTTTCTCAACCATTCGTCATCTACGGTTGCTCCAGCTCATCCCCTCTCTGTGGTCTGCATGGTCTAACTAATCGCGGCCATTTGCCTTCAACTCTTCATAGAAACAAGACCAGTTCTTCAGGAGTGGATGCGACAACTGCGAATCATTGCTCGGCATGAAGGGCGTCATGGACAGAGTCATGGACTGCACCAGTCAGCATTTCGATGGGTAATACAACAGACCGCAATTGATGTCTAAAAGGAATAGTCGTTGAAGGCGACAACAAAGTCTCGTCACCTGCCAGCGATCACTTACTAGGACAAAAACCAACGCATGAGAAAGGAAGCATAGAATGGAAACAGGAGGATGGAAGTGATGAAGAGGAGGCTCATACAGAAAGCTTCCTAGGATGACACCTGTTCAGGAAGCAATGAATACCCATACAAACAACTGACGAGGACCTTACAACACCACATATCACTTTTTAGTGCCATTGCTGTGATGCAACCCTCAGAAAGCTGGGTCGCCAAGTGGCAGCGCATCGGTAAGAAACTGGAGAGAAAGCTCCAGGCTGTCTTTTATTCACGAAGGTTCCGCAAACTGAGCGATCTGTCCTTCTTGTTTTCATTAGACAAATTTGAAAAGGGCATCTATGCTGTGCAGGTGCAGGGAACCTTGCCAGAAGATATCGAGGATGAATTGGAGGCAAAAGGAATCAAATACAGACCAAGGTAATAACTCAGTCTTGCAGCTTCTGCTCGTAAAGGTGTTTGTATTTGATCCGCATGGAAGTTGACATTCTTCTGACCAACACTTTGTCCGCATGATTATTAGAGATGGATCTGCAAGGGATTAGGAGGTTTGCAAGAACCTTCTCTCACTAGCTCAAATAAATATCCACATGTATCAACACGATCATAAAAAGATGGCGATTTTTTTATTAATGAGAAAGAATATGTTGCAAAATGATGTTTATGAGAGGCGGTTCCTGTTCGTTTGTGCTCGTTCAAGAGACCCAGGCCTCCTTGGGTGGGATGATGACACAGCTGTCCTCATCGAGTAAGCCCTGTCCGATCAGGTACTGGCGAAGATGGTCAAACAGCTCCATTTGTTCCTGACCCTTCAGCTTGGCCACCGTCTGCAGCACAAATCCAACGGTCACGGCAGAAGTCTTGATGAACGACTGGTAGTACATGTACGAGAACAGGCCCATCAAGAACTGGCAATCCATACGATCAGTAATGCCTCCGTGGCCGGGGATCGACTGGCCAAAGTCCTTGATCTTGAAAGCACGCTTGAATCCACTGGCAAAGAATCCGCCAAAGGGTGCAATCAAGGAAGCAAAGCATGCCATGATGATGACGTGCCACTGCAGGGGAGCAATCATGACAAAGTTGTTGCGCAATCCCAGGTGGCGCACCAAGCTGTACATCCATGGCTTCAGGTAGTGCTTCACAGGAACAAAGACTGGGTTGGGCTCACATGTCAGTCCACTGAAAGCGGTAGAACGCAGATCCTTGACAGGGCAGATCATGTAAGGGTAGCGGAGGAACAAGGTGGCAAACTATTGCGAGATGAAAAACAAATATGTTAGAAAGAATTGAACAGATTATTTATCAGTTGCAGGACAAGATAAAACACGAAAGAAATCTACCAGCATGCCAAAGACAATGGTCATGGCCCATCCTCCAATGAATCCTTCGACGGTCTTCTTGGGCGAAAGCTTGATCAAAGGTGTCTTGCCCATGAAGAATCCAAAGATATATGCCCAAATGTCGTTTGCAATCACCAAAGACACGGGCAAGAAGAACCTAAGAAGGTATAAGGAAGTAACTGTTAGGCACTGTTCGGAATGAACAAAAAGTAAAAGACATTATGCCAAGGATAAACCCACTCACCAGATAAGTCCCTCAAAGATGTTGTTGATGATGAAGTGACTCTGGCAAACAACAAGCAAAAGAGTCATATGTGTCCATGCAAACTGAGAGAACTGGAAGCGGTAATGACCCTTCTTCAAGTTGGCGACAAAGAAGACAAAGCCTACGAATATGCAAAGTGGTTGTTGGGGAGAATACCTAATTCGTTAAATAATGATCCATAGACATATGATATCTTGTGGGCTTCTAATCGGATCTTGAAATAAAAAAACTTACCGATCACATAGAGAGTAAACGAGATGAAGCGGTGGTGGGTGGCAAATGGAAGCAAGAAAGCATCCACAAAGACCACATGCTGGAAGTAATGGATCAAGCTCTCTCCGTAGAAAAAGTAGTTGGTACTGAACAGGAAATACCTATTAACCCCCAAGAAAATGACTTGCGTTGTTAAAATCTTCACGTAAGCTTGATCCACTCCACTTGGATAAAAAAAAGCTCAGAAAGCTGTCAACATACCAGTTCATAGACCTGAACCAAGGCAATTTTTTCTCTCTGCTTGGGACATTGGCGAGATAGATGACTTCCTTGTAGACGAGTCCCTGGACCATGACCACCAACAGAATGACAAACAGGGGTCCAGCAGCAACACATGCAAAGAATCCTCCGATCATGATGAGTGTCCACAGAGTGCGGACGGACCAGTTGGCCCACTTTGCACTAGCCGACTGATCCGCCAGCAGCACAACGGCCTACATATGTTTTCACGAATAAAGACGAAACACGAGTTAGGAAACATAAATTGCGAGCATGTGCGTGCGCGTGTGCGTGTGCTTGTGAGTGATTGAGAACGAGCTGAAGTGTAGGTCAAGGCCGGGGATTATCAGATTCCCGATGGATATTAGAATTCCCGGCTCAGATGAGATGTGCCCCAACCCAGCTCAACCCAAAAAAAGGCAAAAACGTAGTAATCCAGTTTGCACCCAAAGAGGCAACTTTTTTTTTCAAGGCTGATCGTTGGTAACGTTGAGGCAACTGCGGCCAGTGTTGCGTTCTTCCTTGCGCCATGACGACACCGGTCCAAATAATTCCTGTGTTATCTCATGTTTGTGTGTGGTCACCGTTGAACTATGCGCAATCGTCAACGCTTTGACACGCACGAGTACAATAAAAACAATGAAGGTCTGCCTCCATCACATCATTACCGACACTAGCGCCATCAGCTATTCCTTGTTGCTTTGTGTCTTTTTTGCTGCTTGATAGTATACGGATCCGCCCCAGGATGTTGGTATGCCCCATCCCCTGTCCTGGCTGTGTGATGCTCCGAGAATAGGAAAAAGACCTTTTTCTTTTCGGCGTGCAGCGTTTCCGTTGCTCCATGTTGTTGCTGCAGGCCAGCGCGTGTACTCCACTGTGTTCTTATTTTTTTCCCTCCCTTTTTTTTTTTCGTTTCGACATGAACCTTCCAACAACAACAACAACAACAACAACAACAACAACGCCCTTTTTTTATCCTTGTCCTTATGACGTCTTTGTAGACCTCCACTTTTTTTTTTTTCTTTGGTGAGGAGTGAGAAGCTGATGTGCGAAGAACAAGAAAAAACTTACGTCTTTTGATGCAGGTGTGGGTCCAGTGCCATTACTGTGATGTGCATCCAGAGATTCCCTGTGCTTTGCGGACGTGGGTGAAGGCGGAGTCTGAGAGCTGTCCTGAGCCACAGACCCAGAAGTCGTTGAGGATGTTGTATGGATGGTATGGCCGCTGGTGGTCGCCGTGGTTGTGCTCGCGGGCGGGGTTGACCGCCTTGGCGATTTGTTCTTGGACATGGCTGTGAATCCTTGTTTTTGTCTTGTTCCTTGAATGAAAGGGAGGGTCCGTTGAATCAGATGAGAGGTGAGAATGCAACAGAGATGGAAGCAAGAACGAACAAGTTTTGAAGGAAGGAGTAAAGATTAATGAAAGAAAAAAAAGAGAACAAAAATAAAAAGAGAGAATCGAGTCCTCCTTTTCGAGTCCCTTTTTGTTTGTGGGGAAACACATGTTCGTTGCAAAATTAAGCTAAACCTACTAAAATAGCTTATTTCCAGATTCCATCATCATCCGGAATCCCGTCCGACGCATAGGTCCTCTCCACCTCGTCATCTTCTTTGCTCATTCAGTTGGTTCGGTGCCGCTCGAGCTCCTTAGTAAACTCAAGAACCTTGGGGTGCACCGTGACCTTGGCTGGGTTGAAGTTTTGCCACCTGCAAACCTGCCAGGGTGGGTTGAACAAGAGAGTGCCAAATATGCTTGGCCTAACCAGCATTCATTTTTAGTTAGTGGATAGGCTTTTTCTTTTATTTAGAGAGGTTTTCCGAAAATATTATCTTTTTCGAAGACTCGTTTAAGTTCTGGCCCTTTGACTTGTGGATCCTAAGCGTCCATGCAAGGCACAGCAGGATCTGGACATAAGCACCAACAATCTCACCGGCTTGCATCTCCATCACCCACTCTTCTTTGCAAATGACTATATTGTGGTGTCCTCCATCCACATTGTGAACTGCACCTGCAGAAACTTCTCACCAAGAAATGAGATAAAACAGGGCCATTATTTTCCAGGTGAGTATATCTACCCGATTAGTGGCTTATATGTCTATTAAATTAAAAAGAGGTCCCAGAAAATGGTGATAGCTCACTGTCTGAATCACTTTCAATCTCCAGTGGGAAATTCCATGTTCCTTGGCTGTGAGGCTTTGGATGAATATTGGTTTCTGTCTGAGAATCCTTCAGTCCTCCACTTGTGTCTTCCTGTAGTTGTCGTTTACTTGGAATAACAGTGGTGACTTCAAGATCATCCTCATCATCACTCAATTCTATGATGTGAGTTGCTCTGACACTTGGTGCTGGTTTGGATGATTGAATGATGCTATCAGTCTCATTGGTGTTATTGGTGCTGATAGAGGTTGTGGTGGCAGCTTCTTGGATAGTGGCACTAGAAGGATCTGTGGCAATGTCCTGATCCATGGTGATAACAGATTCTGTGACAACATCAGCAGCCTTGGTGCTGGAAGGGCTGCTGACTCTGTTGCCAACTAGTGTGGCAGTACTGGAGTGCTTAATAATAGCCTTAGTGCTGCTGGTGCCACAATCAGTATTGATCAGAGAAAACTTGTCGGCCATGACATGTGCCACTGGTTCATCGTCTACAGAATAGTAATTCTGCACCTCAGTACCATTCTGAGCTGACACTAGTGGTTGTTTGCCTTGGCTCTGAGTCTGATCCTGCATTGTTTCATCCATGAAACCTGTGGGCAAACCACAGGCTGGAATGTAGTCAAAGGTGACACCATTCAATACAAGCTGTTTGTACATAGGATGGCACAGCAGTTTTGTGCCTGGATTTCCCAATCCCATATCCTGCAGCCATTCTGTGTGTATATTATGCATGGTAAGGACCATGTGAATGTGAGTTATCAACCAGTTTCTTCCAGCCTATGACTCCCACAATACTCTACAACAGGTGTTCTTACCATGTGAAACATCAACCATTGTCAATAGGGGAGTGGTGTCCTTCTTGCAGGCATGCACTTGATCAGAATTGATGATTGGTGGTAGTTGTGGTGATAATGATGGTTCTGGTGTAGTTTCATGGCCAATGCTGAATTCAGTAGAGTACACCGTAGTAGCTGTTGGAGCAATGGTTGCTGATTCAGGATTGTGTAAGTTGAGAATGGCCATGTGTTGCTGGAGTGGAATTGAGGTTGTCACCATGAAATGTTCTTTCACAGTGTCTAAGGAGGGTGCATTTGAGGTGGAGGTGGTGACATCAATGTCATGCAAATCACATGGACTTGGTGTCATTATGGACTCCTCCATGGTATGTGGGGTAAGTGATAGAGAATGAAAGGAGAAGTAAAGTGGATTGGTCTACTTGGTGCCTTTTGTATTTTCATATCGGGAGTGGCCCCTTAATTACCGAGGCGACTAGAGATTGATGCAAATACTTGCCTGGAGAATTATGACTGTCCATAAAGGAAACTCATGTACCAATAGTTAAGTTGAATGGCCGAATTCTTCAGTTATGTGAAGTAAGAAGGAAAGAAGCCTTTTCCTTCCACTCACAAAAATACTTGAGTGTTGTGAAACGTGCTCTTCCCAGCGCGGTCAAGTTGTAACGCGAGACAAAAGGGCCCAGGGTATCCAATTTTTCATGCGGATGAAAGTTTGGCAAAAAAAAATGTTGCTGACCTTCATTGAGACTAGCAAAATGCTCACTGCAGGGATCGAACCTGCGGCCTTTGCGTTATTAGCACAACGCTCTACCGACTAAGCTAAGCGAGCTTGAACAAGCTAAGCGAGCCAATTGATTGGCTGTTTCTGTCAATGTTCAGTTATTTTCGGAAAAATTTGGCACATATTTAAACTATAATTAGGAAATTTTAATCACTAATTCAATTGAGAACCTCTTAAACTGAACACAATAACTTATTATCATAAAATAACTTAAAATAGTTTGGAAACCTCTGTATATTGACGGCAGTTTACAAGGGTTTATTCACTTTCTCTGCGGCTGTTGCTGTTGCTGCTGTCGTTGAGCGGGTGAGAGATACTTGGTGGTGGCGAGGCCTCGAACGTTGTTGATAAAGTATCCGACAATCTCCCAGAACCGATCGGGCCGACCTTGGCCACTGAGGCGGATGGTTCTTTCCCGAACAAGCTCTTCAGGGTGCACAAACTCGATCTCCAGCTCATGGGTAACATCAGGTTGCTGAGCAGGGCGTGCCATCTGAGAGTAGTTAGGCCTTTGGCTATTGTTGGGGCTGTTGGCGGTTTTGACTTGGGTCAGGTCAATCTTGAAGTTGTGGTGTCTGTACGATATCCTGTCCTTGTGGCGCTCAAACTGTGGATTTCCAGTCGGTGAAGGAACTATGTCAATTCGAGTGAAGAGTACAAGTACAAGCGTTAACAACGGCGACACTACAGTGTCTTTATCATGCCTCCAGCTGATTTGAGGCATACCTGGAACTTCAACATTGACAGAGACTCGGAAATCAAATGGGGATCTTGGCGAAAAGACGTCCAAATCTGCGATCCGGTCTTTTTTCACGATGCCACCTGGGATCACTGCATTTGTTGCCTGATCCTTAGTGACTCGAGTCTTTCCTTGAGGTCCCGTATAGAATTGATCAATCTCCTTGGTATGTTTGTATTGAATTTGGTAGCCCTAAGGTGAGCGACAAGAGATCGATCCAAACAAGTCAGTTGTCAAAGTTCTTAATCCTGTTGACATTTGAGATCCAAAGATCCTTGACTCACATACTTTGAAGTCCTTTTGTCTCGTCTCTCCAAGTCTGTTGTTCAGTAATGTGTTGAAGTGAGCGTGCTGATCCTATTCACGTAGATCAAGAAGGATGTATTCCGGTTAGAGCCACTCTCTGCTTAAAGACAAAACTATCCCAAGTCCTCAAGTGCCTTACTATCGTCATATCGGACACAAATCGGTACCAGGCTGGTCGCTGCGGCATAATGACAGTCTCGCTCATAACTGGAAGCTCAATGCGTCGCCCTGTGTTGTTGTCCGTCAGAATACCCAGCTTGGCTTCGATCTAAGTGGGGGAAAAAAATCAAACAAAACCGTCAGCTTATCACCGCGACTCCTCGTTGATCTTTAAGTAACTCCACAGCGCTTGGATGTTACCTCGACGTTGGGATGATGACAGTGTTGAAAGAGAAACTCGCCAACCGCCCGGACAACGTCGTCTAAGACATCAGTTCCAAAGAAAGCGTGATCGCGTCGAGGAGGTGGGGCTGGTTGCTGTTGTGTCTGGGGCCTTGGTGGTTGCTGAGACTGAGAAGCAGCTTGGAATGAGCTGGAGGGTTGGGGTGGGTTTGCTCCGCCTTGTTGTGCGTCGGTGTGAGAAGTCGCAGACATCTCGTCTGTACGCGCCTTCTTTGCAGATGGTTCCTCGTCATTAAGGGTTGAATTATGATCCGCTTTAGGCTCACTGCCCTCTTCCAGTGGTCTCTTTCGCGATGAGTCTGCGTCTGACATGGCGATGTGATTGACGAAGAAGCAAAGAATGATTGTGGCAAGGCAGGAAAAAAAGTGAAATGTAAGAATGAAAGAAAGGCAAATACTTTTGTGACCATCCATCCTGCCACCAAAAAGTTTTTTTTTCCTTTTCAGGTCAATAAAACCACTCCCGTCTTTTCGACCATTCCTTCACCTTCCACGACTCCCGTTCATTCGATCCAGGATTCCAGGATGGCACTCTTGCACAGGACGGCAACATCGACTCAGAGCAGGACGCTTTTCACCTCTTTCACTCCAATTGCAAGACCATGGTGCCGGTCAATGACACTCACTCGCCAACGCGGACTCTCGACCAGCTCCACGCTCCTTGCGGATCGCCCACGTGTTGAGACGCCAAAAGTTTCAAAATACAGGGTCGACGGACATAGCCCCAAGCACATCAAGCGAAAGGGCGAGCCTCGCGACTACGGCAAAGCCGAGAGCAAAGCCGAAAGCAGGAAAATCCTGGACTGGAGCACGAAACCAAAGCCTGAGGAGCACTCGGTATCGTCATCGTCACCCCCATCTTCCTACTCGCGCGCCACTGCCTCATCATCCTCAAGGAATAACTATCGCGCCCACACCTCTGTCGCTCGAGGAATGCTTGGCACAGAAGACGATCCGTTTGACAGGATCCTGCCTAGAGACCAGGACAAGGACTCTGGAAAGTTTGGTCGATCGTCCTTCCCTGCACGAGATGATCGTCGAGATGAGTGGCGGTCTCGAAACAGCGACGACAGCGACCGCAGGCCGTCCAGATTCAACGACAACAGCCGTAGCAGCTACTCGTCGTCGTCATCGCGAAGCAACACTGGCGAGAGATCCTACGACGCATCGCTGTCCAGAACAGGTAGTTCTCCCAGCCAAAGAATGAACGAAGACCATGATTACCTGTACTCGCCCAACGTGGTCCTGCCAGCACTTCATAACAAGATGCGAACACCCTACAAGTTGTACTACACCCACACTTTGATCCAGAACCGCAAAAAGTAAGATTTTCTTCCTTTTTTTGATATGTACTTCTTATGCTTCTGGAAACTCGGCACTATTTGAAAACAAAATTGGCACTCACTCTCTCATTCCATTTTCTCAAACAGACGCAAGGATGATCCGGTCGCTGATTGTATCGAGGCTGCCAGACTGGCCAGTGTGCCAATTGTCAAGACAGACAAACACCAGTTAAATGAAATGGCAGGACAGCGACCTCACCAGGTACGGCATCACATTTTTTTTTTTTTTTTTTTTTTTTTAGTTCATGCCTTCTATGGGATACTTTCTCTTATCAATTGTCCAAGTCTAATTGCCATTGTAAATTTTGCCCCCTCTCGGGAAAACAGGGTGTTGTTCTGGAGGCCTCCAAATTGAAGGAGAGCTTTGCCACTGGACTCGGCGCCGTGGATATCGACAATGCCTACCACCTGCAGCGGAAATCGTCTGACGTTGCCTTCCAGCCCAAGGCTGACGAGCCCCCTGTTTGGATTGCGTTGGACGAGGTGGTCGATCCACAGAACCTCGGCGCCATTCTTCGGACGTCCATGTTCATGGGCGTCGACGGCGTGATTGTCTGTCACAAGAACAGTGCTCCTCTTTCGGCTGTTGTTGCCAAGGCCAGTGCTGGTGCCCTCGAAGTGCGACCAACATATGGTGTCACTAGCTTAATGAAGTTCATCAAGGTATTCACTGTCCCCCCTCCCCTGTTCTATTATTGTTTCTTATCCGGGTATGAGTTAACTAAAGACTTTGCCCTTTTTTGTAATTTTCGAATAGAACTCGCAAGCAAACGGATGGCACGTTGTGGGCGCTCATGTAACTTATGGATCCAAGCGGAATCGGCCTATTCATCAATGGCCCGAAACCGGTGTGGACCAGCCGACGTTGCTGATCATGGGCAGTGAGGGTAATGGGCTGAGGAAGCAGATCATGAACCAGTGCGACTCGTTTATCCAGATCCCTTGCCTGAGTACAATCAAGTCGAACGTGGACTCGCTGAACGTCAGTGTGGCAACGGGTGTTATTCTCTCCAAGCTCATGGGAGGCCGTTTCTTGCACCTGCCCCAGAACTTGAAAAAGTTTCCTCTGAGGGACTCGGATGGCGTTTCAGGACAGGAAGGACGGGAAGTGGGTGTGGGAACTGGAGGAGACGACGAGGATCACGACGACGAGGACGTTGATGATGATGAGGACGATGACGAAGAAGAGGAGGAGGAAAAGGAAGTAAAGAAACCAGTCGTCAAGTCAACCTCATCGAAGACTTTACCCTGGTAACAGCAATAAACTATATTTGAACCGATTTATTCTCAAGTGCATACAATACTTGGGCCAAGCCTAGAGGACGCGTGTCGAAGAAGGCGTCTGATAAACAAGTTCTACATTGCGGTTTTCCAGCAGCTGTCGCATCTCCTCCTGCTGCCCCATCGTGATTGCTGGACCCGAGTCGGCCATGATCGTGCTGCGCTCACACTGCAGTCTCGTCAGTGATGGCATGTTCCCCAGTAAGTCTCGAACTTCGTCAACAGACCACACTCGTCCATGTTGGTTTAGCAGGGCCAAGGACCGGATTCGCACACTTGGACCAAATCCTTGCTTGATCAGATGCTCGATGCCCTTGGACTGGATCCCCAAGTGGACTAACCGCGGCAACATCTCAAGTCGCTCCTGGAGCTCTTTGAGCGGGTTGCTGAGCTGCTGGTACCGTAGCAAGTGGTACATGGGGTACCCCTGATGATGGGCCACTGCATACGTATTCTGGATAATGTTGCCAGCACTGCTGCCACTGTTGCTGAAGCACGCCCCGATCGTGTTGTTCCTGTGGCCGTACGTCGAAGTAAACGATGAATTCGCCGACAGTGCCCTGGTGCGGTATCCTGTTTGACTCTGATGCGGATTGCTCGACATGTGGTGGTAAAGCTGCGGATGTAGATGCTCGTTGCTCTGTCGCAGTTGGTCCAAAAACATTTGACCACCAATCTCCAGGCTCTTCAGCGACTGTGTACACGCCCAGGGCTTTTGTCCGGCGCGCTTCTTGATGCTGTTCAGGGTTGGTTTTGTTAGGCAGAGACTCAGATCCTCCAGCTTCTCGCATGATTTGAAGATGAGTTGGACACCGTTGTCGGTCACATGTGGGCACCAGTGGACCGAAAGTGTCGTCAGAGTTTGTCCTTGGTGGGTTGCCAGAGACTCCATAACACTGTCCTCGAGTTGCCGCAGGTACGCCAGTCGAATGATCCTGAGTCCAAGCTTTTTGGGTGGTGGGTGATCCAAGCTTGGCACGTTTATTTCCTCTGGGAACGGCTCAAAGATTCCCTTGAGACCTCGCTTGCTCAGACCGGGAATCGAACTTAGGGAGATGGATTCCAGAAGTGGAGCATAGGTATGGATCGAGGCTACGATGGGCTGGCTGAGGTGGTCGCAGCTGTGGATGGTGAGCTCCTTCAGCCCAGGGGCACGCTGTAGGAACCAATCGAATTCTTTGTTCGGGATGGCACAAGTAAGGAAGGAGAGCGACTCTAAAACAGGGGGAGTCGAAACAGGCTTGGGTTGGTTGTTGTCCTGCCCTGAAAGGGATGAGGCCGAAGTCGAGTAGGAAGACGAGAACGACGACGACGAGCTGGACGAAGTCATCCAGGATCGCGTCAACTGTGTGTGTCCTGGCCGCAGGGTTGTTGAGGGCAGCTCCACTGATCCGATGGATGTCTCCCAAAGGTTCGCCAACAGCGCCTCAATCTGCATTTGGTGGGCGCGACTCTCTTCGCGACTGTAGTCCACTTGACAGATCTCAGCCTTGAACAGCACCAATGTTTTGAGTGTCGAACGACAGCTCTCCAAAAGCTCTTCAAAGACAGCCAAAGAAATGGTTGCAGGCAAGGCAAAGGACAGCTCCAGTTTCTCGAGCCGGCTCGACAGCCTTCGAGCAATCACTCGGACCACCTCTGGCTCGAGTCCCAAGAGACTATCCATCCAGGTCTTGTTCGCGCCTTGTCGGTATCGGAACCCGGAACTATCAAACGCCAACAGCTTGGATGCTGTGAGAGAGGTGCTGTCGATTTGATTCATGACTTCAAACTTGAAGACCTTGAGCAGCGGTAAGGCGCTCAAGAGATCATCCAGACGCTCGAGGCTCATGATTGTGTTAGAGATGTCGAGTTGTGTCAAGTCCAGACTCTTACAGTTCTTGATAAGATGCAGGTGATCCGTGATGTGTGTAGTAGTAGTAGTAGTAGTAGTAATGGTAAAAGGTGATGACGAAGGGGGCGAGGAGGAGCCACATGGGGAGAAGGGTCGGAAAAGGTGCTCCGTGGGGTCGAGAAAGAGATTTGAAGCCTGCAGCGACTTTATCCAGTGACCGTACTTGTCGAGGTTCAGGAAAGGTGGTGCCTGGTGCTGGTGCGAGAGCGACCGATGTCTTCGCAAGGGCTGTGGCGAAGAGAGCCTGGTGGGTGAGGCTGAGCCGTGGCTAGGGAGAGAAGGGGTCCATCGGCCATTGAACTTGACTGCGTAGTACAGAAACGGTGTCCACGCCTCGAACCAGTCTCGACACACGCGTGTGGCAACGGCTAGATCGCAGAGCTGCAGATGTTGCTGGATTTCGAATGCCAATTCTGGAATGAGGACAGCATTCGGGTGAGGCATTGTGTGTGTACTTAATGAGGAGGGACGTAGAATGACTGGTACTCTTGTTTTTTTTTTCTTTTAGTAAAAGTGGGATACTGGTAGGGTTGCAAGAGATGTAGCGAGATGAAATGGGAGAATAAGAAAGAGGAAAAACGTGGGTTAATAACCAACCACGATATGCCAAATGCCTCGACGACGAAATGAAGGAGACAGGCAAGCTCACGCAACATGAACAACTCGTGCCTGTCTTTGTTTTTGTATTGTACCTGTGTGTGTGTGCCTGAAGTGCGTGCTGGAAGTGATTCGGACCAAGACCGACTCGACTATGTGAAGAGTTTTCTTTTTGTTATTTGTCAGTTGAGCCTTTGAAGGAAAAATAAAGGGGGGAGTGGAGTGGAGCGGAGGATGGAGGATGGAGGACGGAGGATGGAGAGAGGACTGTGTGGAGGAGAGAAGGAAGAAGCGAAAGTGAGCGTGGACGATGTTAATGAGGAGGAGGAAGAGCAGTTTGTCCCCCCCATGGCGTCCGTCCTATTTGTACTATTTGTAGTTGCGCATCTGTGTGCGGCTGTGAGATGGGTGATGAAGAGGCGGAGGAACGAGGAAGGAGGAAGGAGGCGGAGCATGCACCCAGAAGAAGGTATTGGGTGAGATGATGGGCAGGACTGGGGTGCCAGCACCCTTCACCCGCCCATTGGCCAATAGGCGTTGAGATGGCCATGTCGACGACATGGATTACGGAAGATGACAAGGAAAGAAAAGTGCCATGTGGCCACAAAGGTTCATCTTGTCCCTTGTCTTGCTGTCATTGAGCATATCCATCCTGTCCTTCCCAAGCTGTCCAAACTCAGACCCAAACCCAAAACAACCAAAGCAAGCAGAGAGCAGCATGGAAGGGTCTGTGGGTCCATGTCGACAGGTCGAAAGAAGAAAGATACAGTTTGAGATGCTCTCGGAAATGAAAAGATTGACAGGTAAGCAAGTTTGAGTACCCACATCCCATGCATGCACCGTGAAAAAAAAAGAGACAAGAAAAAAAAGAGAAGATGAAGAAACAAGGTTGTTTATGTCCAGGGTCCACACAACATATGCTTGCTTACCTTTCGATCAACAGGGTTGCGTCTTGAGTGTTATCGAATCAATGGAGAACAAGAGAAAGGCAATGTGAAATGAACGGATGTGATGGGGATGGGAGGGGTGCTTGGTTAAATAGTGCGTGCGTTTTTTTCACCTTTCGTTCGCTTCTTGCTAGGTTTCCAATCAGCGAGATGTGGTTCGAAGATGTCACTAACCACTTGACTCTTTTTTCTTCCCTCCATGTCAAGTATGGTCAAGTACTGTGAGCTGTGAAAAATGGAGGCATACACCAGCCAGAAAATGCATCCCACAACCACTTAGCCACCTCCTCACATCTTTGCAGTAATTGGGAGGCGCAAAAGCAGAAAGGTAGGCATATTGGAATAACTTTCAGGGCAAAAGAACAGCAACAGTCGTGAACAGTTGATATAGCATCTGAACGTTTTGGTTCTCTTATGGAGCACAATTAGGCCGAATACAGCTGAGGAGATGATCATAATCACTGTTCTTCTGAGCTATTTTCGGGGGTGGGTCAAAACTCCAGAGTTATTGTGAATGCGGTATAGTAGCCAGATATGACAAACGATCCCGACAGGGTTTGGACCTCCTTTGCATTCTCTCCTTTGTCTTCATTTAACTGATGGCAGGCGTGGTCCTGAAAATTTGCCAGGTTCGGGATGGAGGCTACCCTTTGCATTGCGCATAGTATACAGGTGATGTGCCCATGTTCGGTCTCTGTCCATTAGGTGCTCTTCCAATTGACAAGTCGCTGATCGAGCTGTGGTTTGCTGCTTTGATAGTCGATACCTCTGTCACTGCACGTCTGTATTACGCCAACGAGTGACATCATATCAATGTTCGCGTCCAAGCAATCATGGTTGTAGTAAGCTTGTGCCTATATATTCACTTGATTGTGAGTCCCCACTCGTCTGATCACAAAGAGGTAGAAAGCAAACAATAGCAAGAATGGATAAGCATGTCGGAGAAGATATGGGGATGAGGTGAAGATTCACTTTCTGTACATCTTTGCTAGACAGCAGAAGCCGATAGGAGCAGCTAACAGGCCTATTGCTATGTGGATCCAACCCTACAACCTTGTTGCGTTGTCGAACAAGTTCTGCCTTGATCCTAGCCAGATCTATCTAAATACCTGACGTTGAGACTGACCCGCAAGGTATACAGGTGCATGTAGCTTCCCATCCTCTCCTCTCCACGCAGGCCTCCTCGTGGATGGAGTATGTGTGCTGTCCATCAGAAATAGGTATAGGGTTGAGCTCCTCCTCCGAAGAAGTGACGCCATAGACAAATGAGAGCCCCATCGAAGCAATCGAAGCAACGGGAGCAACGGGAGCAAACCTGGGCAAAATGGCCCTACCACTCCTACTTATTCTCTCTTGTATTTACTCGAGCCGCTTTTGCGAAATCCAGGTTCGGAAGGACCAATGCCGAGACAGGTGGCCGTGACCAGGGTTTAGACTATTTTGAGCGCGCAGGATGACTATGTAGAGTCTAGTTGGGCGTTCATCCCCTGGATGCATTGAGCCATGCTTAGCGCCCAAACAATTTTTTTGGTCGCTATTTTTAAGCATATGCTTTTTTTCTTTTTCGATCCCATCCCTCACTCGTCACTTGGTTGCCATATGTTGGATGGTCAATGTTCACATAGACATAGACATTGTGCTTGTTATCGATGGATGGACAATCGTTTTTCTTTTTCTTCTTCCCTCTCTGCTTGCTTTCTTGACATGGTCAGTCATTCTCTCTGTCTCCCCTTGTTTTGTTTCCTTAGAGGCAAAACCTTGATGAGGGAGTTACCCTAAAAATAACTGAATTTTGGTCCGCCGTTGCCTGGCGTTGGGTTATGATTGTACTGTACCTTGCACTCGGTATATTTACATTTTCACACTCCCTGGGTTTGAGGCAACACGCGCCATTGTGCTCTGCTCATTCTTGGAACATCCGAGTGGCCAGCCTGCCTGCACGTTCTTGCATTTAAAAGACCCGGCTCCTGTCGCTTCTCTTCTTGTCGACCACACTTTTCTTCCAATCTCACCAAACAAACATAAAAAACACCAAAAGGTAAATGTTTAGATCCACTCTTGTTCCCGGGGTTCACTAGCTCACTCTGGGCATGGGTTTTGAACGTGTTGCGGTTGTGATCCCTAGGAAAATGCTGTATCCCCACTCTTCACCACTCTCCACCTCACTTCATTCCTTGTTCCTGAAATAAAAAAGTGTGCAAGAGAAGAGTGTGAGAAAGATATGGTAGATACCTTTTGTTCCTTTATGCATAGTGTTGTCTCATAATGTCATTTGGTGCTGTTCGATCTTTTCTTTGTAGTTGACTGAACAAGAACCCGTATTGTCGCCTAACTCTTTCTTCTTCTTACTCTTCGTCTTCTTTTTCTTAGTTCTTTCGCTCACTTTCGCAGTTTGAATCAGTGCCAGCGCCTTTAATCCTCATCTTCACTCTTTCTTTATATTTTCACCATTTTCTGTTTTCTTTCCTTCTTTCCTTCCTTCCTTCCTTCCTTCACACCTTCAAACACCACTCTTCGACAGCCATCTTCATCTACCACACGTATCATCCTTCCATTATTCCTTTCCACCTTTCTTCCTCGCAACTCTCATCTCACATCCCATCACATAATGCGCTTCACCACCTTCTCACTCGCGGCTGCAACTGCCTTGCTCCTCTCCTCGGGTCTCTTGGGCTCTGACGCGGCCTTGGCTTCAACCTGTGACACCACCAAGTGTGTCTTCCCTGCATGTGTCTGCCCCTCAGAGAAGCCTCCCAAGGGCATGGACCCCAAGACTGTCCCCCAGTTCTTCACTCTGACCTTTGACGATGCTATCCAGGCAGCCACCGTCCCTGTTGCCGCTGCGCTCATGTCCCAGCAGAGAAACCCTAACGGCTGCCCCATGAAGGCCACCTGGTTCGCTCAGACCTTGTACTCGGACTATGCTCTGATCCAGCAGTGGTACGCTGCCGGAAACGAGGTCGCCGACCACACCATGAACCACATCGGCACTCCTCCAGCTGGTAAGTTGTCGCAAACAATGGTTTCGTACATTGCTGCTTGAATGTATTCCAACGAAACACAGCAAGACATCCAGCTATTTTTACCGTTTCATTTTTTATTTTCATTTCGAAGACCGGGGTTTTTTTATTGTTTGCATATTCATACATATTTCTTTGATCGCCTCGCACTCACTCGTTCTGCCTCTTTCTATTATGTCCCCATAGAGGAAATCATTGGAAACCGCAAGGCCATCAATGCCTTCTCGGGCATCCCTTTCGCCAAGATGACTGGATTCCGCGCACCCTTCCTCAACTACTCAAAGTCGACCTTCGACATCCTTGCCCAGGAAAAGTTCCAGTACGACTCGTCCGTCAACGCCATCCCCACCGATGCTTACTGGCCTTACACTCTTGATAACGGCGTTGCCAATGACTGCTGGAACGGCATCTGCGCCCAGCCCATCTCTGTTCCTGGCCTTTGGGAGATCCCCATGCATGCCATCACCGACAGCGATCTCCCCACCGCCAAGGTCATCTCGATGGACCCTCAGCTCGAGGGCACCTCTGATCAGGTCGGCACCTGGCTCAAGAACAACTTCAACCGCCACTATAACGGCAACCGCCAGCCCTTCGGAATTTACCTCCACCCTGTGCACGTCGGCACCTCTACCGCCATGTTCAACGACTTTTTCAAGTGGGCTGCTGCTCAGCCCGATGTCTGGTTTGTGACCAACCAGCAGCTGCTCGAGTGGATGAAGAACCCTGTTCCCGCTTCCCAGCTCGCCGCACAGGACTACATGAAGTGCAATGTCGCTGCTGTTGGCAAGGAGATCTGCAACGGTATGGATGACACTAAGGCCGGTGCTATCGACTCCAAGTTACTCGAGGCCTGCAACTTCCCCACGGGCCCTTGGTCGACCTGCTATGGCTGCCCCAAGACCATCCCAACCACTGCCGACCCTGTCCCTGAGCGTGTTGTTGCTGCTGGCCAGGCTGGTTACCGCACCCCTGTCCCTGCCAACTGCGCCATGGAGTGGTGGGACCCCGTTGCTGCCCAGTGCTTGTGCACCAGCGCCAACTGCACTTTCACCGATGTTTCGCAGATTAAGCCCACCGGTACTTCCCCAAGCACTGCTTCTCCCACTGGCAACCCCAACAAGCCCAACAACGCTGGCCAGTTGACCGGTTCCTTGGCCACTTTGGCCGTTGCTGCCGTCGCTGCTGGCATTGCCCAGTTGCTTTAAAACAAAGGCAGACATAGCACATATCTGTCATATAACCAATTAGAGATAGTTTTTTTCTGTATTTATCCCAACAAACTTGTACCACCACCATCATCGGAAAACATCGCGTCATCTTTGGGTTCCTCTATCTCCCGTTCAATGAAGCCTCGCACGGAGACCAATTCCATCAGTAACTCCAATGTATGTTCTTTCTGGCGAGAGAATTCTTGGAGTTATGCTCCGATGGCAAGAGGGTTGTTTTTCGCTCGCCCTTGCGGCAATTGGATCGAAGGAAAGCGTGGGGAACATATCGAGAGGTTAGAGGTTCAACTGGGGCAGCAGTCCAACCTGCCTGTCTCTGATATAAAAGGTCCGCGCATTTCGCCATCGATCTTCAGGAGTCATCTGCATACACATTTTTTTTTTCCCACAAGAAAAAGCTTATAAATAGTTGCATAATGTCATTCGTTGCCATCAACCGTCTCTCCGCCATCAAGAACCAATTCCGCAACATGTCCACCGTCCACAAGATCGTCCAGACCAAATCGGCCCCTGCTGCCATCGGCCCCTACTGTAATTGTTTTATTTGTTTCCACTGTTGCCCTCATTTTCGATGCGTTTCTTGAATTCTTAATGCTATGAGAAAGAAGACAAAAACGCGATGCAAGCTTATTTTCCCACACTCATCTCGTTCCATCCGGACAAACATCTGACTAATATCAACTTGCTTACTCTTCCAAACCTATTAGCCCAGGCCGTCGTTGCCAACGGCTTCGTTTTCGCCTCTGGCTCCATCCCCGTTAACCCCGCTACTGGTGAGGTTGTCCCCGGCGGTGTCAAGGAGCAGACTGTAAGTGAAAAAAAGCGGGGGAAAGACCATCCAAACACTGATTGTTCCTGGATCCTCGGATTTTGTCGGACGACCGACCAACACTCCGAACGTTTGCTTTGCTTCATCACTGGAGCATAGGAAACAAGAAGGAAAACGCGACGCCAACGTGTTATGGTAAATTCCCTAACAAAAACAAAACGTATTCCTCTTATTTTCGCGTATTTTTGTTCAACAGGAGCAAGTCTTGACCAACTTGGGCGAGGTCCTCAAGGCCTCCAACTCCTCCTTCAGCCAGGTTGTCAAGACGACCGTCTTCTTGAAGAGCATGAACGATTTTAATGATGTCAACGAGGTCTACGGCAGAGTAAGTGGACCGGCTTCTGTACATGATTTTGACTCGAGTTCTTGTGTGCCACGTCCTTTTCTTTTTTTTCTCACGTATCCTTTTTCTGTTATGTTAATTAGCGTCTTGGAGGTGCTCTCCCTGCCCGTGCCTGCGTTGAGGTTGCTCGTCTTCCCAAGGATGTCTTGGTCGAGATCGAGGCCATCGCCACCGTTTCCCCCTAAACCTTTGGCTGTCCTTTTCTCTGAAGGGTAATGCCCATATCTACACGACAATAAAAAAAAACTCTCATCTTTGCCCAAACCCATGACTGCCTTTTAGGATCTTTACCCCAAAAAATACTTTTCAGTTCGTTTCCTCCAAGCTTCTTTGCACTTCTACTGCTCTCTTTATCCACAAAAAAATCCAAACACGCCAACACAAAGACATGGGAGCACCAACTTCTTTCGAGGCCACGATGCGGTCGGTCCAGTCGCCTGAGTTCATCGAGTTCATCTGGGACTCCATCAACACACCGGCATGCCAGATCGCCATGCGTAAGAACACGATGTTTCCATTGACATGAGACACGCTTGAAAATTTTCGTTGAGCTTTGGTAGCGGGAACAAAAAAAAAAAAAAAAGGAAGTCTTGGCGGTACGCTCAGGAACCAGTGCATTGGAAAAACACTGCTGCGAAGGAAAGCAGGAACGCAGCACTTGCTGGGACATGGATGTAGGAGCTAAGAGGGCAAGAGAGGGGAGATCAGGAGGGTGGATTTACTACAACGGGCCGGAATAGCAAGGCAAAAAAAAACCCCCCCCCCCCGGTACTCTAACGTCGGATCCCCACAACCTCATTTATTTTTCTAGTCGTCATGATCCTGCATGTCGCCAACTACAATATCACTGCTCGCTATGAATATCGTACCCACAACTTCACCAAGGTAAAGAAAACAGTAGTATCAGGATGATCCTTCGCCTGCACTCACATGTCGTGAATATGCTGGTTGGGTTTTCTGTGTGATCCCACGGAATTCCTGTCGTGGCTCCGCACGTGAAGGACACGTTCATTTCTTCGAATTTGTGCTCATCCTCGATTCGATCTACCCCACCAAAAAAAAAAAAAAAAAAAAAAAAATCGAACAAAACAGTGGATCGGACCCAAGGCCATTTACTTCTACGCTGTCTACCTGGTCTTGAGTGCCTTGGTCCGTGACCATTTCATTCACCTCGCCGTCGCCCCAAATG
Organism: Podila verticillata NRRL 6337; assembly: GCA_000739165.1. Classification (NCBI taxonomy): domain Eukaryota; kingdom Fungi; phylum Mortierellomycota; class Mortierellomycetes; order Mortierellales; family Mortierellaceae; genus Podila; species Podila verticillata. Next base: position 1,771,476 of record KN042422.1, read on the forward strand.
CCGGATCTGTAAGTTCCATACTTTATGCACTTGGTGTTTCGCGTTTGATTTTATGTCCTAAATAGCCCCCTCCCTTCTTGTCTCGTCTTAGTTTGTCCTCTTCCCTGCCACCATCGCCACTGCCCTCGGAGCTTTCTGCTTCGTCGCTGGAGCTCTCTTGAACCTCTGGACTTTGAAGGTATGAAACAAAAAAAAGGAAGATCGGATCGAATTGGAGAGACAGGCAGGCACTTGACTTATATGTGCGCCCTTTTTTTTTTTTTTTTTAGTCTCTCGGGGTCAAGGGCATGTACAACGGCGACAGCTTCGGGTTCCTGTTTGATGCGCCCGTGACGGACGGCCCTTACCAGTACATGAGCGACCCCCAGTACGTGGGCACGACCCTGTCGCTGGTCGGCACCGCCATGTACTACCAGTCCATTGTCGGATACGTCCTGGCCGCGGACATGTACATCATCTTCTGGGTCTCGGTCATGTTCTTTGAGGTAAATGAAAATAGGAAGGGGAAAAGCGACTGTGATAATTGTGTTATGAGGGGACGGCCTTGAATGCTCATGTTTTTTTTTTTTGCTTCTCAATAGGGTCCTCATATGAAACGCATCTACTCTAGCAAGGACAAGAAGAAGAGCGAGTAAAAGCGCGTGTTGTCCCACAATCGCTCGTTCGCTGTCTTTTTTGTAGCAAAATAAAACAAAACGTGCATTTTATCTGGAGAAAACAAGCTATGACTGTGAAGATGCCTAGTTGATCCCACGCTTTTTCATCCGCCGAGGCTTGTCCTTGCTCAATGTATCAGTCGTTGCACCTTCGGCATTTCGTTTTCTTCCAACTTGATGCGACATAACAGGAGTGACGCTAAAGGGAGGTTGGACAATCGGGGAAATTGTGCTATACGGACGTGGCAAAGCCCTAGATGGCACAGTGGCACCCGGTCCAGCTGGGACCACAGGTCGTGTCTCAGGAACCAGTAATGACTGTGGCAGTGAGCTCATTCCTGGAGGAAGAGGATCACTGGAAGCTATATTCGGTTTCTGTTGCCACGGCGCGTGAAGGTGAACAAGAAGCGGGGATGGTCGTATTGGTGTATATGGAGATCGACCGTGTACATGTGAGTAGGTAGGTAATCCTGACTCGCTGGGATGGTAGTGAGGCGCTTGCTGTTGAGGCCCAACAACACCGCTAAGTCTTTTGTTGTCCTGGACACCCGTTTTTCCTGAAGATGGCGAGGCTATAGAGCCTTGCTTCCTCTTATTTATATTCCTCGACCTGTCTGTCTCTTTCTCTGCCCGCTCATGGTTCCTCAGCGCTCCTCTGGCGCGCTGCTTGTCGACCTGCTCAGGTGTCAGTTTTTGTGCCGGGCCCAGTGATGCGATGTCAGGATATGGCGTGTCGTTGAGGATGGACTCTGGAATGGTCAAATTCGCCAGTGAGATACCAATGTTGTCAGTCATTCTTGACCTCTGCTTCCGTTGTCGGATGTAGGGCAGCTTCTCCATGATGCCATTTGTGTCGAGTTGGTTATTGTGGAGAGAGAGGAATGCAAAAGGGCGAAGGGAGTTCAATTTTAGACCGCTTTGTGGCTGCTTTTTTTGATGGTCATGAAGGGCAAACAAACCACACGTGTTGGTGGCAAACAAGGCAAAACATGCACATCCAAAAAAAAAAAAAAAAAAAAAATACAAAGCGTTGAACGTTTGGACCGGTCCTTTATTTGCGAAAAAAAGAAGCGAGCGAACGACAGCGATAGGTGTATGCAAAGGGTTGTAAAGTACAGAGGGAACAGAGAGATGTAGATGGTTGTTTTTTATAGATTCTGCAAGGGTGTTTTGCTTTTCGATAGCACGAAAAAGAAGGAACCGGGTGCGTATTGGGCATGAACCTGGACAGGTCGTCTCGTTTAGCTGGCATAACTATTCAACACAACAAGTAGGTGACAGGCATTAGCAAACACTACAAAAAGGTCCACCAGTTCACGTGCAAAGTCAGAGTCTCGTACCGCTTGGCCCAGTCTTTGGCAATGCGATCATGCTCCTCCCGGTCGGTCAGGTACTGATTCGCAATGCTGGCCACCAAAGGATCGTCTATAGGTGAAGTGGGAATAGGTTGTGAATGGACTGTCCATGGTTACCATATCACACAGAATAGATAGTACTTACGAGGGTTGGCATCAGTCAACAGGGAGCAGATGGACAGCAGAACCTTGGAGATGGTCAGGATAGGCGACCAGTTGTCCTTCAAGATGTCTAAGCAGATCTGACCCTGGTTGTTGATGTTGCAGTGGTAGATGCGGGTACGAAACACAATCTAAACAAAAAGGAAACAAACAACATTAGTGCATGCCAGGGTGGGATATAAATGTTCGCACAAGTCAGTCATCAACATTGCTCACTCACCTTAGGAGGCTTGTAAGGGTAGTCCTGAGGGAAGTGAATGTCGAGAAAGTAGACACCGGCGGCGTAGGGCGAGCCACTGGGCCCCATGATCGTTGACACCCACTCGTACAGGTTGTCGCCCTTGGGTCCAGCACTACAAAAGCCAGAATATAGAGCGCGGTTGCGAGTTTGAGTTTATGAGTGCATTTCCACGGTAATACATCATATTTCCATGTCGTGTGACATTGGTCGTACCTGCAGTTGCATGGAGGATCCAGGTTGATCTCGGCCAATTCTTTCTGAATGCTATGTGGAAAAGAAAAAACACAACAGATTATTACACCGGGCCATGTCTATCCAATCGTATTCCAGGGCATTGCTGTCCTTGTATTGCGCAATTTTTATCCAATTGGCTGCTGCCAACAAATGGTATGGTCGAATTGGGTAATGAATGTCAGAGCACAAGATTTCCTGATGGGCCGGTGATGAATCGCCCAAAATGTAAAAAATAGAAAACAGCTGCGAAAGGCAGACTTGAAGTAATGGAAGAAGGTCCAATGAAAGAACATGCTACTATTGAGGCTTCAAGGCGAGGAGGTCCAGCTGGCGCATTAAAAGGTTGTCGGACTGAGCCTTACCGCTTGGTGCTGCTGCTCAAGGGGGAGGAGGCAGCCTTCTTCTTCAAGGCAGTGTTGGCGCGTGCGGTGGAGGAGCTCATTGTAATGAATGGACTGTCGATGTGAGGTAAGAAGAGATCGGGTTGTGTGCTGGGGAGTGAAAATGAGCCGGCCCGTAGGACAGAAAGATGGTGAGGTGGACGAGTAATGTGGGCGGATGAAGTGCAAAGAAGAAGGGGTGAAGAAATGACAAAGAAACAAACGAACCCAAAATAAGAACTTCGCTCGCTCATCTGGTCACGTGCATACTGAATATTTGCCACCATTCCAACATATGCCGCGGAAATATGTAAATCAAGCGCATATCCTTCAACTTGAAACAAGAGTTTGGTGAAGTCTTTTTGCACATTTGTTTATGAGTGGGGACTACAAAAACATATTTAAGCCTTGACGGAGGAAGCACGACGCTTCTTGATCTCAGAGCGCTTCTCAGCGGCCTCCTTGACACGCTTGGCAAGGAGGGCCTTGTACTCAGACTCAGCCTCCTTGGCGTTCTCAGCACGACGCTTCTTAAGGGCCAAGATGTGACGCTTGCGCTGGAGAACGACGGGGGTGACAAGACGCTGGATCTTGGGAGCCTTGGTGTAGGGCTTCTTCTCGGCGTTCTTGGGCTGAACCTCGCGACGGATAACGAACTTGCGGACATCATCATCCTTGGTCAAGTTCTATTTAATCCAAAGTAATTCAACGTGATGACGTTAGTAATATGAGACATTTCAAGCTTGGAGTGATGTTCGAAGGCGGCCTTGGTGTTCATGAGATAGTCAAATATGCGTGTGTGCATGCTTCCAGCTATCCATGACGCCAAGGCTCCAGTTTCCACAAATGACACTGGCAGGTCCCTGGTTGCAAAAAAAGACGCAAGTAAATAACGTACGAAGAACTTGCGGATGTTGTTGGCACGCTTGGGTCCGAGACGCTTGGGGACAGTGGTGTCGGTAAGACCGGGGAGGTCCTGCTCACCCTGCTTGACGATGGTGACGGAGAGGACGGACATGTCGGAACCGACAATGCAACCGCGGACGGACTTGCGCTTGCGCTCACCGGTGCGGCGGGGGCGGTAGCAAGAGTGACCCTTGAGACAACAAGAGGCGGACACGGGAGGGGAGGAGGACACCCTGCTTCATGGGGAAACCCTGCTTGTCGTTACCTCCGGTGATGCGGAAAACGTAGCCCTTGAACTCGTCGCCGAGAGAGTCGACAGCGACCTCAGCGGAGATGCGCTTGTCGTAAAAGATGCGACTATGTTGTTGAATTTTTCAAAAGCGTTTGTTAACAAGAGTCGCTTTTGATGTGATATGGTAGATCCCATGCTGCCAAGTTGTCGTCTTTGCTGAGCGTTGAATATCGTCCCGAGAAAGAATAACTGCCTTGTTCTTAATGTTGCTCTGTGCACTGATATGTAAGTTACACCTCCTTTCCCAGCAGTAAGTTGATCCTGAACTAGAAAACTTGATTTCCTCCCGGATGAGTTGAGAAAGTCCTGTGCTTCAACTTACGTCTTACGCTCATCATCGAAATCGATGGTCTTCTGGCAGCCAGTGGCTGGGTTGGCAATGTTCAACTATTCAATCGATGAACAAAATCGAAGACTGGTGAGTAATGGTGCTCATCAGATCACTGGATTGTTGGAATGAGAGTCGAGTTGTTGTTGGCGACAGCTTGATCTGTCATATAAGTGTTGTTAAGGTAGTGGCACTTTTTGCTGATGTTGAGTTCCAGATCTTGGGTTTGTCTGGATGCTCCTGCAGAGGTCCTCCTGTGGATAGCATCCTCGATGCTTTGTTTCTGCCTTGTTCACTCTTGTTGGATTTTGTTTGAGATGTCGAATTTCGATTTGGTAGTTGATGGGTACAAAATCAGACCCTAATGTGGATCTTTAGCTGATGCAAAAATTGGCCATAGTCTCTCCTGTCTGTTGGAAGCAAAATCGATAATGGTCTCGCTGCTAAAGTAGGGTTGGCGAAATGGGGTTGGGTGCCGGTGGCGATGGTGGGTGTGTGCTTCATGTAGACGATAGATGGATCGATGGATGGTGCTCCTGCAATCGATGGTGTATGTGGATCCAGCCGGATGTCTATTCACACCTTCATAATGTGACGCCTGAAAAAGAGAGAGCACAAATGATTTGGCTGGCCAGTCCTAAAATACAATATTGGATAATTTGTCCGGTGACGCGGCCCTTAAGCAGCTCCATGCACTTCCGTCGCATTTCCTTGTTTCGCAAAATTTCTCAAGCATCGACCCCTTTTGACCTCACTCTTTTTGACCTCACAGACCCATACTCATACTCATACTCCCATTCATAACCATGGATTACCAGTATGACAGCACGTCGTCCACTGCGTTTGACCTTATTACACTGTCTGCAGACACACATAGCCTGGTGAGCCTGCGATGCAAGCCCACTTTGACGGCCTTACCTCCAGAGCTCCTATCTAGAATCGGACACAGCCTCTCGCTTTGCGAATATTCTTGTCTCTCGCGTACCTCCAGACGCTTTTATGGCCACCTATTTCGACCCTCCGAAGTCGTTCTCTTCTTGAAAACACGATATCGACTCTCCATCGAATCGGGATCCATCATCATCTTTGCCTATCTCGCCAACATGCAGGTGAAGGCCCCACTTTTGCTCGAAAAGATCTTTGACGATTTTTTTGCCGACTCTGTGCTCCATCGGCAGGAAGAGTACCTGATCAAGCAGCAACAACAGCAGCAGCGTGAGTTGTTGAGTCACAACACCTACTTACTAAATCAGTCGATCACTGGTACCACCGAACTGAACGATTCTACGATCGCGCTCCAAAGAATGAACTCTCTCCACTCGCACAAGTCTGCGGAGCAGGCTAGGAAACAGGCCAAGTGGGATGCTGTCAGGATGCTGGGTGTCTTGTACGCTTTGGATAAGACCCATGTTGGCGTAAGTAGGACCTTGCGGATCGTTTCTTGTTCTTGTTCTTGTTCGCTTTTTTTTTTTGGACATCAAATAAATGCAGGACTCTCCTTGGTCCAAGAAAATTGGACTCTCACACACACACAAATGGAATAAATCGCGACAACAATAGCACACAGTCTGGATGCTAACACCCTTGCTTCCCCCCTTCGTCCCTTGATTCGCGTGTCGCCTCACTCCTTGTCTGCGATTGACAAACATACCAGCCTTCCAGCTCGACCAATGCTTTGGTTCTCAGTGGAGCAAGCGATGTTGTTGATCAGCCCCGGGATGTGCCTCCACCCTCAACGACCCCAGAAGGAAACACCCCTGTTTCACCTATAGTTTCCCCATGCTCAACTTCAAGAGATACTTCTATGTCGTCTTCCTCGCTTTCTCTATCGACATCGAGCCATGCTAGAGCCGGAACATCAAACACTAGTCCTTCGCAAAGCCCCATTAGTAGGTCGCGCTCAAGATCGCTCGAAAGGCTTGATCGAGATCCTTATCACTCTGGATCGGGTCTCGATCCGTATACACTTCGATCTTGTTTTCTGCGGCGAAGTTTGCGTAAACGGCCATTAACTCTTGCACACGACGCCTGCCACTCTCATCCAGGTAGTCCCTATGCTCTAGGCTATGGGCAAGATGCTTGGGCTTCTCCTTCTTCTTCGCATCTCTTCTCATTTCCTACCACATCGGGACTACCATATACTTCATCGTCATCTTCATCATCATCGTCTTCATCTTTATGTGCTTCTGGAAGCAAGAGTCCTTCTGGAAGCAAGAGTCCTCGCCTTTCGAAGGAACACCAACGTCTCAAATTACCCACTGTGCGATTCAACTCTAAGCAGGAGCTTCGACGAAGGCGATCCAAGGCTCAGGAAGCAACCAGAGGCCATCGACGTGCTCTTTCACAGTATGGTATGCTGGATCATGATTATAACGAAAGGATCATGGAAGAAGAAGATGATTACCCCTATGACCGTAACTCCATGGACTCTTTCAGTGACGAGGAAACACAGTCTCCTATTCGAGACCATTATCCAGCGCTCGGGTCAGTGACAGATGGCAAACGCATCGCCGGGCATCCCTACACCGAGCCCATCTCGTATCTCAGACAGAGTAACTCCGAAAGGCCAAGCTCTAGCCCTAGCAACCCTTGGTCCTCTAGGTCAAGCAAGAGCAAGAGGCACCCTGAGGAAGATGTCGAGATGGGAACGAGTGGGGCACCAGGTATGGAGAGCAATTCCATTGATCGATATCCCTACTGTCCAAGGACGATCGTGCGAGGTAGACAGTTGACACCACCACTATCATATACACCTCTACCTACCTCGTCGGTCGTGGCAAGTCTCGAAAAGAAGGTGGTCAAGAGTGGCCAGCAGATCCTGAACAGGGAAGACAAGATTGCGTTTTTAACTCGGTACACGGATCGGATGCACACGAAGCTGCAGGCACTCGGGATCAAGGACTGGGGCCAAAAGGATATTCAGACCAAGAAGACGTACCAGCTGATGATCCAGCACAACAACAAGACAGGCGAGAAGGACTTGGTCGAGTTTTACCTGGGACGATATGGCAGTGCACCTTCGGGCGATGAACCCCCAGAGTCATTATCTCCCACTGTCCTCCCTACCACCGAAGTGTAAACATAGGTTTGATACTTGGCACACATAAACATACACTTTCCTACAAGCAACAAGGCTGTGCCCATGGGCTGCACCCAAAAGTGACATCACACTCGAGTGAGCTAATTTTGGACTTCAGAAATCCAGGGCGCAAAAGACACGAATAGAGTCTTGGAACAAAAAAAAAGCGAAATGCAATTTTACGTCTCTTCTTCATTCATTCATCCATTCATCCATCCCATTCCATCTTCCGTATCTCTTTCTGTCCTTTCTCTCCCCTTAGTATACCCATTTCTCCACATTCATGGCACCAGTACCCAATGGTAGTGGAGGCACGTCCACAAATCTCCTTGCACCAACCCCAGACCAGGTCACAACACTATGGTTCATGTATGGTCAAACAATAACAAATAGCTACTCCTGAAACATAACAAGCTGCAGGACACTCCCACAGAGCTCGTATTTCGCCAATTTGAAGGTTACCTAACTCTCATCGTTTTCTATCCATTATCTTTTCAGTGGTGGATACCTTGTAGGCATTCTGATCCTCTGGCAGATGCCGTACCTTAAGCACTTGCTCTATCCTTTCAAGGTACAGTTCGTTTACCTGTGGCCAATCCCACAAAGAGGGGCTAACTAACACCTCGCAAGTCAGGTTGACCCATGACAAACTGGCACAACCACCCTTTTTTCCTTCCCCTCCACAGTGTGGCCTGGGTCCTTTGCGACAGCCCACTTAAACCTCATTAAGCCTATTTCCACTAAACGACAAATTACTATTTTAAACTTTTTAGTTGGTTACTATTGGACTCCACGAGTTTGGCCACGCCTGCATGGCCTGTGTCAGTGGCGGCAAGGTCAAGTCGATCACTGTGGACCCGAACCTGGGCGGATTGACGACCTATGTGGGCAACAGGAGGACACAGTGTCTGGCACTGCCAGCAGGGTATCTGGGCAGCTCTTTCCTGGGTGGCATCCTGGTCTTTTGTGGGTTCAACGTCACGGCCTCCAAGGGCGCGGCCATCATGCTGATCGTCTGTCTGGTCCTGACCATGTTCTGGGCCAGGAACCTGCTGGCCTTTGGCGTCTGCCTGTTCTTTGCGGGCATTGTCGGGTTCCTGTGGTGGCTCGATGGGGGCAAGCACCTCAAATACTTTACGCTCTTTCTTGGGTAAGAAGAGCAAGTCCTTGAAGTGATCAAATTATTCGATTTATCTTGATTATATTGAACAAAACTAATTCTCCTGTATCTTTTTAATTCCCTGATAAACATAGTGTGATGAGTTGCATCTACAGTATTCTAGAGATTCTGGACATGCTCGTTCTCAGGAAATCGAACGGCTCCGATGCCGAGCAGTTTGCTGAAAAGTACGGCATCTTCCCTGCTCAGGGCTGGGGTTTCATCTGGCTGTTGATCTCGCTCATTTTTTTGGTGGGTGCAGTCCTGGCGGGACTGGCTGCGTTCAAGGACGATGGCGCCGGAGGCACAAAGTCTGCTGGAGCTAACTAGAGTGCATTTCGTCATCCATTTTTCATTTCTGTACATATATTCCTCTATTAAAACATACTTTCACACAACGGGCCTCGCCTTGATTATTGCTTCCATGTATCGAATTCGAAGCTTGTATGTCACAGTGACTTCATCGCGTGTGTGTTTGCTTCCCCCCTAGCGAACCTTGATCTGATTTAGCATTTTTTTCCTTGTTCCCCCGTTCCTGAACGGTACGCGCTTATGATAGCAACCTCCTTCTATGGCTGATGGGTTTGGCCTCTTTTTCTTTCATTTCACGATTGAGAACTGAGCATCCAACTTGCTTATTTACTTTCCTTGTGCGACTTGGACATGATATTTGTTTGATCAATGGGCTTGGAGAAAAAGCGAATGTGGTAAGCCCGCTTTCGTTATGTTTTGCATAAATGGATGGTTGAGCTGGGTCACTGAAGATGTAGGGTAAGGTCCACGGACCGATCGCTTGACTTGGGTTTCTAGGGTCTTTCGAGCCGGAGTTTGTTATTATTGTCTATTGAATGGTTTACGTAGACTTTGAAAATCCTCATTCCCAGGGACGCGTTTAATCAGAGAGGAATGAACAAAAAGGATCAAAATTGGGGGGTTCAGCCCGTGCAGAAGGACTGGAAGATAGAAAACCGCATATTGCAACAATCAGCCGGTTGAACACCAATACTCCATTCTCTCTCTTTTTTTTTTTTGTTGTTGTTTACTCTTGGGCTGTGGATGGAGGCTATAAATTTTGTCCGACCCACATGATGTCGCACAGGTGAAAAGAAACACTTGTCTTGCCTTTTGGAAATTGTGCTTCGGCTTGTTTTCCTCGTTTCGTTGGCAAGTAAAGACGCTGGCGCTCATGGGTGTGATCTGATCACTCCATGGTTACGCGATCGCAAAAGCGAAAAGAGTTGTATGAACGATGGACATTTTTTTTTCTTTTTCCTTTCTTTCCATCTTTCTGTGCCCCCAAGCATGCCCATGTACTGTTTGCATAAAGTGATCCGTTTGATACCATGTACTTTTTTGGTTTTGGCTCTATTTTCAATGCGGTCAATGCATTCGTCTGTCTCATTGAAAACATGCATATTGTATGGAAGGTTAGAGAGGACCATGCACATACATAACACACAAAAAGGAAATTGCAAACACATCATCATGCTTGGGGGAGGAGGTGTTCGGGCAAGGAACTCAGAATCACCCAGATTGC
>KN042422.1:1786037-1804596 GCA_000739165.1 Podila verticillata NRRL 6337
AAAAAAAAAAAAAAAAAAAAAAAAAAGAGTGAGAGAACAACACCGCGCTCTCCTCTCCTCTCCTCCTCCCCTTCGGTATTCGACTCGGTTGCCACATCACCATCACCATTGATCACTGACTCAGGTATGCTCCATCATCTCACCCTTTCCCATCCCTCATCACTTCTCTTCTGCCCCATTTCCTCATCCCACTCCTTTGCCACCCCTGCCTCCACCCGCCTTCCAAGGGGAGGGGAAGCGCTCAACCGTTCTTCTGTAGCACCACTCGCAAAATTGGTCCATCCTTTTCTTCACCATCTCTGTTTCTCATCTCGCACTTGGAAGGGCATCTTAGGACATCGAGTGTGCCCTGGCCACATTCGTTACCTTTTTTTTTTTTGACTCCGTCATTTTATGACAGTCCCCACAGGGCAACGACTGCCTTTTGTCACTCTCTTCACCCTCGATCACTCCGAGCATCCATAGGACCCATGGCCATGGGAGATCCGAGAAAAATGTCAAAATATCTCTCTCACTCTCTCTCACTCTCTTTCTCTCGCACCAAATGTAATGTGGCCTGGATCAAAGGGCCAAAAGACCACTTTTTTGTACGAAAGGCAACAAGTGCAGTATGGGAATCATTACTCCTCCCTTCGCTTCGACCCACACGCATACACACACACTTGCGCATACTTGCTCGCATACTCGCACACACTCTTACTCAACAAGATCCTGGGCCCCCTCCCTCTCTCTCTCTCTTTTGACCATGTGGATATCGTCTCCATCTTGTTGTTCTCTCCACCTTGATTTCAAGTCCCCCTTGTGGTTTCTGGCTCTCCTGTCTTGAGATCCAAGCTACAAAAACGTCTTTTTAAATATATATTGCTCGTCTTTCGAGGCTCTCGCACTAATCCCTTCATAAATGTCTCTTTTCTCTCTTGGTAGAATCAGATCAACTCTTTGTTCAAGTGTCACCTGTCTCTGCAACACTGTTTCTTTCTTTTTGATCTCATTTCTCGACCGAGGTAACAACGACTCTGTGTATTTGTTTGGTTGATTGGTATTGGGTGTTGGGTTGGGTGGCTGAAGACAATGGTTGGCTAGGACGACATGGAATAGATATGACGAGCGTCGAGAATACGGATGGGTGCTCAAGTCTGATGTTCTTACTGGATCAACCATCTTTTTTATATTCTCATTATTATTAGACTGAATATCTCCATTCCATCTGGACCCGAACGAGCCCTTTCTTATTACTGATAACATACATACTCATACATACACAGTTGCACACATACCCAGGCACCCTTCCTTTCCTCCAATTTCTCGTCGAGACACTTTCTTCGCCTACAGATGTCGGGCGCTATCCTACCTTCCCCTGCCCTAGGATCTTCCACCATGACCGAACCTCGAAAGCCCGTCAGGGTCAGCCTCAACAGAATCCAAGACCTCGCCGCCAACGGCACAGTACGCTTCTCTCAGGGCGATATCCAGCTCTTCCGACAGCGGGGCATCCTCCGATCTGATGCTGTCGTTGATGGTCCCACGACCTCCACATCCGTCTCACGACCCGCACCAGAAGACTCTAGATCCAACCTCTCCACCTCAATAACAGCCACATCAAGACTCACAACAAAGGCCCCATACACCACAAACATACTGCAACACACCCGCCAGCGCCACGATCGTAGGCACTCATCTCACCATCGCATGGTTATCCCACCAAGCAAGCAGACCCTCCCTCCATACCACAATCAGACCTTTGAGGACACTTGCTCACATCTGAACCCAATGCATCCAGAGTACCTAGGACCTCCTGGCAACCTTGCCTTTGATACCCTTGTTGGATTTCGAAGACATTCCGAGTCTAGCTTTATGGCGTCCCCTACGCCTGGCTCGCCTGTCCCTTCAGCCACCTCAAAATCTCCGCGACCTTCTCTCCCTGGCAATCACTTCAACCCTCCCAACATGGGTCCCCCTGACTACCTCTCACATTTGCGTAGAGCTTCAACATCCTCCTCACCTATCGTGCCATCTCCCCTCGGAAACAGGACAGTCCTCTATGCTGCCTCGTCGCCTGCACACACCCTGCTGTCCTTGCCAGCCAAGCCAATTGTCGAGGAGCCTCGCACAAATCACTCCGCAGCCATGAACAACTTCAAGTTTCCAGCGGATGGACCAACAACGGAAACCGCTCTTCCTCCTTCACCCTCGTCACCTCCAACAGCTTCCGCTATTCTTCCTATGCCACCCATGCCCACCCAAGCACTGACTCGATCCAAGAGAAAGAGTGTTCCAATGCGATCTCCCAGCTGGACAGACTCGCAAGACGTTTCCCCTGGCGTGATCTTCCAGCTTCCCTTTGGATATCCTACCTCCAAGTCGTCTCCAGCACTGCCATCGTCCAATTATCCATCTCCGGCTTCGTCAACACAAGCATTACTGGAGTCTAGTGGATCAGACCCTCAACTGTTCCAGCCAGAAGTCCCACAGTCGCCCGTTTGCCGCAATGGTCTTGGCATCCAAGTGGACGGATCGTTTACAGAGCCAGGAGCCACCCACCCATTGGAACCATCCCTGTCATCAATGGAAGAGGACTCGACAATCTCGATCGGCGATATCATTATGGCCGAGCAGGCCTCCATGGCAGCCCAGAGGCAACGACCAAATGGGTCTCTGTTTGAGGACCATTATGGCCAGGACAGCATTCCTACGCCACCAATGACTTCGAGGGTGTTCCCGCTTCAGATCATGGAGACGATATCTGAACAACAGCAGGAGCAAGATGATACGAATCGCCCACAACCCATGGAAGCTATTGAGATGACACCTCGTACCCCGAGCCATCCAATGTGAGTCGACTTCAGTTTTTGTCATGTTCGATCAAAAGGCCTTGAAGTGTTACCTAACGACCTTTTCTTTACTTCTTTCAACAAAGCCCCCAATCCATTGTTGAGCAAGAGGCACCTGTTCCTCCTACACCTGCCGACGACACGAACAGAGAAAACCCCGTTCAGGGGATGGCATCAAAGGACAGTATTGATCTTGCACCAGAGGACCCATCTCTTTTGCCTCTGCGGGCTCAGAGACAACTCAGTATTCGGCGGCAATCTTTGATTCCACGACCGGAACTGGATTTCGTGCGTGGATCTGGAATTTTGCCTCCGGCCAGCAAGGATTTAGTCACCCGAGGAGGCGCCACCATTTTGACCTACCCCGTTCTTCTCTCCGATATGGTTCAGGTCGCCATGGACGATGCTGTTCCTAAAGGTGATGAGTCTTCAAACGAGTCTCCCGAAGAGCCTACTGAATCTGCCCCAGCCTCCCACGGTTCCAAGCGCAAGAAAGGCCACGGAAAGCGACGGGCTACTCTTATTGCTAATGGAGCTGCTCATGACGATCACTTGGATGTCCAGGATGGATATGTTTCGAACCCCGAGGACTCTCGCTCAAAGGCTCCTCGCCGTCGCGTATCCCCCATGTCCTCGTACTCTGCCCATCAGCCCACGAATCTGCTGGGATCCCCCATTGAGCTCTCCGAGGCCTCATTCGGCACATCTAAGCGCCGATCCAAGAGCACATTGAGCCGTCAATACGAATACCAAGACTGGGAGGAGCATATGGAGGAAGACGTCGAGAACATTGTCGACGACGTCGACTACAATATTGAGGATCTTGATGATGAAGACAGTGGTAATGAGCACGGGTCCTACGAGCAACCTCGCCAATCTCATCACAAAAAGAAGCCCGTTCTGGAGAAGCTGCGTCCTGGTGAGGTTGAGTTGGCCATGCAACATACTCGGGAAATGATGAGGGTGTATGATCCTGCCCACCACGCGATGAAAACGCTCCAGCCTCTCTTGGACGCGATTCAGTCTGAGGAGGACGAGGACGACCACCTAATGGAGACAAAGAGCAAGGGTACCAAGGCGTCCAAGAAGGCCAAGGCAGCAACCCCACGGAAACGATCGATCAACGACGCATCCGAAGACGCTCCCAAGAAGGCCCGAAAGAAGTCTACAGATGGAAACGGGGGCGCCAAGCGTGGACGCAAGGCCGGATCCTCCAAGAAGAACAACGACTCTGGTTCGCCCAACGGAGGATCACACGGCAGTCATGACGACAGTGAGCATGATCACGACGAAGACGGCAAGCTAGCCTCCCCTGTCAAGAAGCGCGAGCCTAAGATTAAGCTTTTCGGCAGACAGACGGCCAAGCACTGTGAGGCCTGTGGAGCCGACGACACTCCTTGCTGGAGACCCGGCTACATTGGCAACACAGTCCTTTGCAACTCTTGCGGCTTACGGTACAAGAAATCGAACGTGTTCTGTACGAAGGTCGACTGCAAGTATATCCCACTCAAGACCGAGTATGCCAGCATGGAAGCCGAGCGGATCAAGAATGGCCGCGACCATCTGCGCTGCATCAACTGCAAGGGCAACGTTGCCTTGCCCATCCCCAAGGCATAGCCCCACTTTTTCATTAGGAAGAATAATTTATGTTCATATTCTTTTTCCTATCTTTTTTTTTACATTCCCTTCAAAATCTCCCCACTCCACTTTCCCCATTTTGTATGATTTCCAGAACACACACTTTTCATTTAGTTGTACCATTCTTTTCTATGTACTTTTTTATCCTCTCGCTTCCCCCCTTCACCTTTGCTATGCCTGTTATGTTCCCACAAAAGCCATTAAACTTTTTCTCTCATCATTGCATGTGCCTGAGTGATGTCACTTCTGACTGGTCTTGAAAAGGGGAGAGGCAAGAGAGACAAGAGGCACAGAGAATAAAAAATGTCGTTCATCGTTCGATGAAAAATTTAAGCTCAAACCCACAAATCAGCCACACCGCAACATAGCCACAGGAAATCCTCTCTCAACCGCAATTTTTTTTTTTTGACCACTCCTGAACCACTATCCCTCCTTCTCCTCCTCTTAAGGTGTTGATTGTCAGCAGCGGGCTGGGCGGGCTGATGCTCGCCGGCCTGCTGGAGCGTGTGGAAACCGATTTTGCGCTGTTTAAACGCTCGTCCGAAACCAGGTCCCTGGGTGTGAGCATCGCCCTTGGCCCCAACGACTTCCCCCCTGCTAGAGCAGCTCGGACTCTCTGAGGACTACTGCTAGATCTCCAAGCCAGTCAGCGTGAAGACAATGTATGATAGCGGAGGAATGGAGCGCGTTGGCGCGATGGATATTGAGGAGCATATCGAAAGGTAATATTTTAGGAGAGGATTTTTTTACATTTATTTATTATGCCTGTTTTACTACCGTTCTGATTCATCAAACCTAGACATATTGACTGTGCCTCCTCCTTTCTTTCGTTTTTTTTCAGGAGAGGATACGGAAGCATGGTCTGCCATCGATCTCATCTAGTCGAATTGCTCCTGTTCAAGATCCCAAAGGACAAGCTGCACTATGGCAAGCGCGTCGTCTCAATCGCCCAGGACGCGCATGGGGGAGCGATCCACTGAGCCGACAAGCACACCCACTCCGGCTCGATCGTCCTTGGTGCCGATGGCGCATACGACTGTGTGTGCCAAAGCCGTACGAGCAGCTCAATAGGCAGTGCAGCTTTCCCCTGCCAGACTAAACCAAGGTGGCCGTCAACTTTGCCGCCATGGTCAGGACTACGAAACCGCCCATTCTGGAGTAGTATCCGGCGCTCATGGAGGAGAATCAAAGAAACAGGTTCTGTCGCATGGATTGGGAGATTGGCCAGGCGCCCTATTCATGGAACTGTTTCTCGCTTCCCGGGGGCAGGGTGTCGTGTTTGGTGGGGATCCAGTTCTCGGTGGGTGACATAGTGTCCAAGGAGGAGGACGGCGGGAAAACGATGACTAGAGGCCCGAGACTGCACAAGCGCTGTGTGAGCAGGTCAAGGATTTGGAGATCTCGTTGGGAGGGACACTCTGGGACCTGTTTGCTGTGACAAAGAATATTAGCAAGGTCATATTGGAGAAGTTGTTCGAGACTTGGCACCATGTAGCGTGTCGTTCTCATGGGTGATGGTAAAGAGTCATCTTTTACTTTTGAAGTGGAAGAGAGATCAGTTTGTTTCTCTGTGAAGCAAAGCGGGGCGGTTAACATCGCGAAACGCTTTTTCTTATTGTTTTTAGCCTGTGTGAAAAGTAACTGTCAAATTGTAGCCACTGACTGTGGTTTACCTTTCGCCATTTCCCTAAAACAACAGATCCTTGTTTATTTCGGCCAAGATACTGATAGCAGTATTCGAGACAGCAGCTTATCAATTCGGTTGTTAACAATTTCTTTTTTCCCCCCTGGACTCATCGTTTAGGTGTGAACACCATGGAGGACGCTGTGATTCTTGCGAATGCACTTTACGAGATTAGAGAGCCGAGGCTCAAGAAGATCACGGCGACATTTGAAAACTAACGTTCGCAGCGAGACCCACACGCGCAGTCACAGTTCCAGGTCAGCAAGATGTTTGCCATGCTTATGGTCGGCCAGGTAAGCCGATCTTGATTTTTACTTCATGCGACGAGTTTGCGCAACTTGTACACTTGGATCATTCATTTTCACCCTGTTGTTCCCTGGCTCTAATATCTCACTGCTCGTGGTCCAAAAAAAAAAAAAATCTAGACATGATACGAAAGACTACTCCGCAGATTAGTCTTAACTACGTGTCCGCTTTTTTCCCTGCGTCGCAGTTATGCAAAGACGCTCAAGTACCGCCCTCAAGCGTCATTCCTGGCAAAGGCGCATGTCAAGGGTGTCATCCTTGTCTTTCCGAACCAGCCGTAGCTAAGCCAGAGAAGGTCAACTATCGATCGTCCCTTTAGACCCTCGTGCAGACTATTCCTAAACTGAAGTCCAAGTTGGTGGCGCTCATTACAGATCACATGATTTCGATGATTTGAGTCGGAGAGCTAACTTTGCAACAACCATTGATGAAGGAATTCGGAGTTGTAGTTGTCATCAAATCTCCAAAAGATCATGGTTTCGTGTTGTAATTGGTTAGCAATCAAGACTCTGAATCTTGCAATCCGAGTTCGAGTCTCGGCGAGACCTTGAAAAATAGAATCACCATCGAGCTGATTTTTTTTTGCTCCCACCTCTTTGGAGCATCAGCTTTGTTCCCCAATAGTACCGATTGTGCAGTGATATCACATGCCTAAAGCATAGTACCGGAACCCTCTTTTTATTGTAACTATCCTCATAGATCTAGCAATGGGGGGCAAGAGGCAATACCAACTCTTTGTTGAAGGATCGATAATGGATGTAACATCCCAGGTTGTGCCAAGAGTTAAAGGAGAACTCGTCTAAAGCATCCTTTGAAAACATGTCCGCGGACGAAATTCCATGCCTTTGTACCACACATCATTCTCTCTTTTAAATAGGAATCTCAACTCTCAGCAGTCCTTCCTTGTCCGCCGACAAGGCTCCAAGGAGCTCAGGCCCCTTCTTGGAAAGTTTCATGACGCAAGAGCTTCCCACAAAGAGGATTCCTAAAGAGATCATTTCAAGACAGCATGTTAAAACCCATTTGCATTTTTGCGACACGAGCTGTTACACATATCGAAGCTCTCCTTATCATGCATACCTGATTCAGTGCCGATCCTATTGGCGATGGCGACATACGCTTCCTCCTTGCCTGTGTAGAACGGATTCATCCGCATCGCCCAGTAATGGATCGTCTCGAACATCAGTGCCTGGTTTTCTCGCTCAAGCGCCTCCTCCTCGGTCTCTTTATCGTCCTCCCATTCCTCCTCCTCCTCGCCGCTGTCGCCTTCTTGACCCTGTGCGTCCTCCAAAAGCCTCTTCATGGGTGGTTTGAGAACAGACTTCTGATTCTGAGGGGCCTTGTCGCCCTCCTCGCCCTTGTTCCAGGCCATAGAGCACAGCAGTAGGTTGGTCTTTTGTTCGACATGGTAGCTGGAAAACTCAAATGCGGCGAAGGGGGCCTTGAACTGGTAGGGGTTCACATCCATGCAGATCCCAAAGCCCACCTTATATAAAATGGAAAAAAAAAAAAAAAAAAAAAAAAAAGGTAAGACTTCAATTGAGAGCCATATGTAAATAGGCCTTTTCTGCCTTGGCTTTGTTTTTCTTTTCTTTTCACCTTGCCCAGTCCATCGACAGTAATCGACTTGAATCCGGGGCCTTCCTCGGCCCAGTTCTCGTCCGTGTAGTACAGAAAGGTCTTGGCGTAGGTGGTCACCAGGCGCCCCTGTGGGTCCACAAAGGCAATCGAGTTGTAGTAGACCAGGTCGTCCTCAACAGCCGTCTTCTTTTTCTTTTCGGGGAAGCCCACTACGACATGTGCGTTCAGTCTCTTGGCTTAAAAATAGCCCAATTGTTTCCGAAGATATCAATCAAAATTAGTGAAATGCTGCGAAGTGGGGTTCCGTATGTGTGTGTTTCCTGTATACCCTTTCTCATAAAGAATTGTGGCGCGCCTATCTACCCTTCAAGCTTTTTGATATGCACTCGGCAAGGGAGAGGGCGGCGTAAAAGTTCTGTATACCTTGTATTTTCGCCCATTGAACACTGGGTCCTGTCTCTGCGTCCTCCAGATACGGTTCAATGTGTTCCTTGCTGGTGAAAACATATCCTAGTATAAAAAAGCGATGATTGTTCAGGAATACAGCCTTGGAAACAATTTCACTTGGTCAATGCATCGAGGAATGTTTGCTTTACCAGTGAAGGCCATCTCGGGCAATACTAGGACATCCACATCCTTAGGCGTCAACCTGCGCAAAAACAAAAAGGATAAAACCATGCGTCAGACATATATTCAGCGAAGTGTGGAGCTTCTTTGGGGGCTGTCTTGGCTTACTCTGAGACCATAGTGGTGGCATGCTTGGTATTCCGCTCGACCTCGCCAAGCTGGGGCTCCAGCTGTAGACACACTACTCCCAGTATAGTTGGTAGTATCACAGTGAGAAAAACCAAGATTAGAATGAGGAAGCAAAGAAAGGCATTTCATCGAGTGCGTCTTTTGGGTTTAGCATTCCAGCTTGTTACCAATCTTCATTGTAAGTATGTAATGGGGTGTGGAAGGGGAGTACAAAGTGAAAGAAGAACAGAATAAGCTCAACCACTTCTCTTTTTTTCTTAAAAAAAAATATGCAACTGGTTTGCTTGGTATACGGAATTTTTATTTAAACGATCGAAGAGGACAGCCCTGCTTGTTTCCTTTTCGATCCCATTCTTTTTTGTCAAAACATACTTTTTGCTCTTTTCCTGCATTTTTGACCATAACCCCGGAGCTATATATGAAGGGTCTATCTTTTTTTTTTTTTTTTCACTGCCTCGATTGCTCTGCATCTTGCACGCCCATAAATATGAGCTTAGTGTCTCTGACTCTCCTTAGCTGCTCGGATCAATGGCGCCAATGTGCGGACAGAGTGTGCCCGGGTCAAGAACGGATGTCTCAAGAGCTCGGTTGCTGTGGGACGCTTCTCTGGGTCAACCTCTAAGCACTGAGCCAAAAAGTCTGTGAAATCGGGCGAGAGCTTCTCGGGGTGCTGCAGGGCAGGAGTTCCATTTGTTGCAATCAGGTAAAGGGCCTACACAATGAGAAAAAAAAAGAAGCATGAGTATCAAACAAGTCAAAATGAGAACATAATCACCGTGAACAAAAAGTCAATGCTTACGCGAAGAGGGTTCTCGTTCAAGTATGGAGGCTCTCCTTCAAGCATCTCGATGGCCATGATACCCAGAGACCAGATGTCGACCTTGGGGCCATACTCTTTCCTGGTGACAACTTCAGGCGCCATCCAGTAGGGTGTTCCGACCATAGTGGTTCTCTTTCCTTGACTCTCCTTCAGCTGCGCACAGAATCCGAAATCAGCTAGAAGAGAAGAGTAATGTGTTAGTTTCAGTTAGCATCATCATACGGATCAAAGAGACATGCTGTTGGCAGCAACAGAAATAAACGTACTCAGCTTGATGTCACCGTTCAGAGCGAGAAGGACATTGTCTGACTTGATATCCCTGTGAATGACTCCCTTCGAATGCAAGTGCTCCAGTCCCAGCAGCGTCTCCCTGCAAACGGCTCCGATTTGAGGGTCGCCCATCTCGTTCGTTGTGACAACCTCGGTCAAACTGCCTCCCTCCATGTACTCCATCACTACCCACAGGTCGCCTCTGTACAGGAACGAGTCGATATAGTTGACAATGTTCTTGTGGCTCGACTCCTTCATGACCAAGATCTCGTTGATAATCAGATCCTTCTTTGGCTGCTGTTCCAGGTTCATTTGCTTAATGGCGACTGACAAGTTGGTTCCAACTTGGTAGGCGGTATAAACTCCTCCGGATGCACCCTGACCAATCTTGACCAGGCTACGGTAGAGCTTTGTTGGGTCTGCATCTGTGCAAATAGCCTGAAGACGACGAATGACATCCTGAGAGCTCACAGTTTCCTTCTCGGCTTTCTTTTCTCGTCGCTTAGGTTGGGGCTGTTGCTGAGATGGGGCATGTGTGACGGTCAAGGGCACGACAGTAGGCTGCTTTGAAGGAACGGTTGGTCCTGGGTGCTGTGGTTTTTTAGGCTTTGGTGGAGGTAGCCTTGGTGCCGTCGAGCTTGTTGAAGGTGTGGTGACAGGGGGCGAAACTGGGCTCGAGTCTGTGTCAATCTTTTCCAGGTTCTCGACCTTTGCACTTGGAGCCTATTAAGCATACAGTATGGAGGGTTAGTGCACATATTTTTTTGTGTCCATGGCTCAATGAGCCACATCATTTAAAAATAAAAAATAAAAAATAAAAACGCTCCCCTCTTGGTGTGATCCACACACTACACATGCGTCTGTCCACATTTTTTGGGTCTCCTATTTTACGCCACTTACCAAATCTGCCGGGTGAGGAACAGATGGCTTTTTGGCGGGAGCTGGAGGCACACGCTATTATTATCATTTCAATAGAGCTGTGGTTAGTGTCCATGTCCCAAAAGTCTGTCCTCGTGGCGTGACTTGTTCAGACAGAGGTCATCTTGTTGGCATGTCTATTAGCTGAAAACCCAACTTACTGGGTTCTCGAACACAGTCTTTCCTGATGAGGAGGGCTTGTCAATTCTGGGTGGTTTGGATCCCGACTTGGGGGACTTTGCCTCGGCATTATGACCAAACTTCTTCCAAACGGCGTCGTTCTGCTTGCCCTCCTGGCTATCAGTGTAGAATCCAATAACATCAATGACAGCCTGAGGATTAGCGGCTTGGTCCTGCTTTGAGATTCCTGACTCCTGAAGCAGTTGCTGCCATTCTTTGGGTAAGCCCTAACGTGGGACAATGCAAAAAAACGTGATGGTTTGCTCAGCTTCTTCCATCTTTGTGTTCACCACACAACCACACAAATAAAGCGAACGGTTTGTCATAAACAAGCACACACACACGCTCAAATAGTCCA
Organism: Podila verticillata NRRL 6337; assembly: GCA_000739165.1. Lineage (NCBI taxonomy): Eukaryota > Fungi > Mortierellomycota > Mortierellomycetes > Mortierellales > Mortierellaceae > Podila > Podila verticillata. Next base: position 1,797,380 of record KN042422.1, read on the forward strand.
ACGTCCAACTTACAGTAAACTCGCCAGTGTCGAGGTTGTAACCCACATGGGTTAAATGGACGGGGTTGTAGGGAGAAGAAATCTCCATCTTCTTATCAGAGGACAACAAATCTAAGAAGGGGGAACAACAACAAGGTCAGTCCAACCAGTCAGCCAACCAGTCAGTCAGTCAGTCAGTCAGTCAGTCAGTCAGTCAGTCAGTCAGTCAGCCAGTCAGTCAGGTCCGGGAAGAGTAAGAACCAAGACAATAGAAAAAGTGGCAACCCGACAAGGGTATTCTGGTTCCATGATGGATAGAGACAGACCAAAATAAGCCTGGCACCAGGCTGTTGCTTTTTGTTCCCTTGTCTTCGTTTTTTTCTTTCACCAGTCCTTCTGAAAGGCTCCATGACATCCTTTTGTTTTCCTGAACAATTGTGGGTGGTATGGGTGTTCTCTTTACCCGACATCGAGCTGACAATGTTGCTAAAGACTCCCTTGAAGGTCGACCGATTGGAGGACGACGAGGTGTAGTCTGATGATGAATCGTAGTGGTGAGAACGATATGACGACTTTGGCGAGGAGTTGGTGAGAGTGGTGTCAGAGTAGTTGGAGCGCAGCGAGTCCTGGTTGTGCTGACGTGAAGGCTTCTCTGGTGGAGGGGGGCCTTTCTTGGAGGCCTTGAGTGAGGCTCGCTGAGGAAGAGCTTCTCTTTCGGGAGGCGAGGATGACGATCCATAGGAGGCAGAGCCCGGGGCCAACTGCAGTGATGGACGAGGAGGCGGAGGGGCCTGTCGTTGAGGCACTAGGCCATCTATAGTCATTGTATGTGCGAGTACGTGCGAGGATGTGTGAGTAGGTGTGAGGATGCGTGTTGGTGCGTGTATGTGTTGAATTTTGGAGACAGAAAGCAGAAGGGAGGAGCAGGCACCGAATTGGAATGGGACACAAGTACAGAAAAAAAGACAAAATCGGTTGGGTCAGTCCCCTGTGCTTATTTGCCATCATCATTTTCGTTCCTGAAGGAGTTCCTTCCGTGTGATGGGACCTTTCGATGGTCTGAAGTCGGGTGTGTGTGCGTTTTGTTCTTGTTTTCTTTGTCATGTGGTCAAGAGATGACAGCCAACGAACATTACCTTGCGCATAGAGTCCATTGGATGAGCCAGAGGTTGGAGGGACCAGATTCCGTGGGGCCAAGGGCGAGTTGCCACTGGAGCTGATGCTTCTCACGCTGTTACTGTAGTGGAGGCCTGAGCCGTTGCTGCCGACACTCGAGTGCTTGCTGTTGACGCTCGAGTGCTTACTGCTGGTGAGGCTGGTATGCTTCTTGGGCAGGGATGTCGTGGAATGGGTTGGGGAGGACATTTTTGAGGCGTGATGTGATGAAGGGAGGAGGAAGGAGGGATGCGAGGAAAGGAGATGGAGATGAGGAGGGGTCGAGGTGAGATTGGTCGGAAGCTCACAGCTATCAACAGGAAGGTATATAGGGGTGGCAAGTACAGAATGTATATGTGAGGTTGTTTTTCAATTGGATGACAAGAGAAGAGAGGAGATGAAGACAAATTTGATCAGACAAGAAAGTGAAGAAAGTACATGTACTGGGCGAGTATGTGAGAGTATGTCTGTGAGGTGGCGAACACGAGATGGCTATTAAGCTGGTGACCCTCGGAGTTTGGGCGTTGGTGGTGGGGCAGATGGGCTGGGTCTGAGTCCCTTTGTCAGCCAGGTGATGGGAGATGTGGAGGAAAGAGGAGGAGGGGGAGACGCAGAGGAAGAGTGGAGAAGAAGATGGAGAGGAGAGGAGAGGAGAGAAGAGAGGAGGACAGAGAAGGGAGAAGGGAGGAGAAGAGAGGAGAAGAGAGGAGAAGAGAGACAGAAGTCAAAGGAGGATGTGAGGATGTGGGGATGGGAAGATGGGAGGAAGAAGAGGGATGGATGAAGAAAGACAGGATGACGAAGAAAGCGAGAGAGAAGCACCAGCACAAAAACGTCTCTGTCAGCCAGAGGGTGTCTCTCTCTTTCTGCCCTCCACATCACACACTCGCACTCGCACACTCTCTTGCTCCCCCCTCTGAAGTGCAGACTCGCCCCCTTGTCGTCTTCATTGCACGCGGGTGGCGCACGACCAAACGACTGGCGAGTGAGGACGAAATTAAATTAAAAGAAACTGGAGAGGGACAACACGCCCATGCACACAAGCACACAGGTTGTGTGATCGGGCATTGGCACTGTCCCACTGGGCAACTGAGCTGGCATGCTTGTTTGTTGTGTTGTGTTCTTGTTGTTGCATATCGAATACTCAACTCTCCGTTGCAAGGGTTGTACATCTGTTTCTGTTCGTATCTGCTAGACAGGTAACTCGTTCTTGGTTGCCCTGTCTGTTCCTTCTTCCTTTCTCTCCTTCTCTCCATCCCGCTCTTGCCTCCATAAAACAAGAGAGATGGCTTAAAATGGCGTCCATCGGGCAGCAGGGTTCCTCGCACTTTGCTTTCCTTGTTTGAGCAAACATACGCACTTCTGCACACCAGAGGGCCCTGGGGGAACGAAATCGACGGTAAAGTGGCCATTTGAGCAGGGTCACCCTTCAGTTCAAACTCTGCATTATCCACAAGGTTCAGCAAAAGAGCGAAAAGGACACACAAAGGTGCCTATCTACGCCCAAGAAAAGAAGAGACATGCTTGTTGTGTGCTCACTTGCATGCGAACGCTCTACCGCTGAACCTCTTTGTCCTCTGTCACGGCCTCTTCCCATGGGCACAAAAATCCCTTGCTGACAGAGCGCATATTATTTCCAAGATAAAGCAGAATGGTTTCCAACACTTTTTTGAGGAATCATACACAAGAAATATCCTCCTCTTCAAAAACCGCAACCACATTGCGCAAATGGCACTTTCTGGTCCACCCCTCCTAAAGCTTTCATGGCAACACTTTCTTGTTCATCCGTGTCGCTCACCTGGTGAGCTTGATTACCAGGAGGCCATAGCATTCCCTTAGCTCACACCACGGTGGATGACATTGTAAAGGTGTCCCTCTTGTCGGGTGAATAACAAGAATATCGATGTTGAGACCCAAAAATGCGCATGTTCAAGCACAAGTGTTGGTGGCGTTCGGTTCCAACATTTACTATCTGATCTTTGTTGTACCTTGCGCGACGCCAGGGAAAGAGAGTTATTGCTTAGTACTTGTTCCGCGTACAAAGCCGTCGATGTGTCTTGCTCAGCCGAGTCTGATCACGCAAGGAGAAGACAACGGACTTGCTTGCCTAGACAACGAGGCGAGCTCTAATCCCGAATGATTACTCCTCTTTGCAACCCATATGTTAGTTTTTTCGAAATGCGTTGCTGAAATCTTCCTAAAGAAAAGCCAAAATGCACTGGCTTGGTATGTCTACCTCGCCAAACAAGCCGTAAAGGTAGATCTTCGAAATACTTTGCTCAAGAGGTTCTTTCGCGAAAGATAATGGCCTTCAAGTTAGGCATGTACTTGTTCATCTCGAAGCTAGAGACAGTAATTGTGATGGATGCTAACGCGCGATAGCAATGGCGTCCATCACACGCCATCATGGAGTTTTCAAGAGTGGTCAAGTTCGACAGAATTCGAACGTTTCTTCGCATCTTGTTTCACTGATGCTTGACAGATAGTGGTGCCACCAGGTTGGCTACCTCCCTTCCACAGCAAAAATAAGAAATCTCCGTCCTTGTTTGTCGTTCGCACCAATACCAGCAGGATGGAGAGAGAGGTAGAGGGGTTGAAGAGGAGTCAGGGGCGGACTTGTAAACGGGGCGCTATATCTGTCCAACAGTTTCCTGTTTGCGCTTTCTTTATAGGTCACTGGCGTAGTGTGCGCGCTACAAAGGGGAGGACGAGTGTTTTTCCTATCACCGCTTGAAACCTTCTTTTCCCAAGATCACCTTCTCTTGCAGTCAGTTACTGCAGTTATCTACTTCCGTCTTGTGTGCCCCTCATTCGTCCCACTTAATTTCGAGCCCCGGCAGGACTGGTTTGTCCTACCCTAGGTCGATTGCTCGGACAAACTGGGCAGGCTATGCGTGGCTACTTTCTAGAGACGTAGTAGGACATCTCGCAACAAACGCACGTTGCTCATCACTGCGCGAGGTGAGCAGATAATCCCATTGGTGTGGGTGAGTACTCGAGCCATTGAATTTCAGGAACGGATTTGTCAGATGCCAGGTGTGGATCTATCATAGATACTTGTTTGTTTCCAAGGATGAGTGAGTGGTCTCGACAAGCAGATTCGAGTGGAACACCTTCTTCTGTCTCTGGGTTCTCTCTATTCTCTCTTTCTCTCTCGCTCTCGCTCTCGCTCTTGTCTTCCCACTCTTCTATGCACTCCACCCACTCACGTAATTAAGCTTTGATCCAGGCACAAAAAACAAACTGAGAGGAGTGACTGTCGATTTTTTTTTCAATCAAAACAAACGAAGAGAGCAGCGCAACCTAGACCAGACGACAAAAAAACAAGACGCGGGCTTTGAAAATGTACTCTTGCGAAGACCAAACAGGGCACTTTTGGAGAGTGGGGAAAAAAAAGACAGTCGCGTCTGGGCAGTATAAAAGGGACCCCCGAATCGGGACCTTTTCGCTCTTTTTCTTCTTCTTCTCTTTCTTTCTTTTCTGTTATGTTTTCTCTTCTTTAACCCTTCACTCTCCCCCTACACCCCTGACAAGCTAAGAAGCAAACGCGCATTCATTCATCTCATCCCATTCTTCACTCTTCATCTCATTTCATTCTTCATTCGTATCATATATTTGTTTTATTTATTTCTTTGTACCTGTACCCTCTATTTCATTGCATTTTATTCATTCTTTTGTACTATCATCCTAGCATTCCTCTATACTTTTATTCTTCATCTCCACGTCTGTTCTACTTTTTATCATAACAAAAAAAAATGCCTGCCCAAGTCCGTGCTTCTACTCCCAAGGCCCCCGTCGCCGTCTACCCGATGCCTCCAGTCACCGCGCCTCCCTGCGATCAAGCCGAAGCCTCCACCGTCGCCACCTTGGTCCTCCAGGACGGCTCCTCCTACCAGGGTATCTCCTTCGGTGCCGAGACCAAGTCCATCTCCGGAGAGTGTGTCTTCCAGACTGGTAAGCATCGTTCCGTTTCATGATCTTTTCGAGTCTTCGTCGCGCTCAACGAATTTGATTTCTCACAATTGATTTTTCCCTTCTATAATCTTATTTCTATCAGGTATGGTCGGTTACCCCGAGTCGTTGACCGATCCCTCCTACAGAGGCCAGATCTTGGTCCTGACCTTCCCCTTGGTCGGTAACTACGGTGTCCCCTCCCGCGAGACCATGGATCCCCTCCTCAAGGACCTTCCCAAGCACTTCGAGTCGAACGAGATCCACATTGCTGGTTTGATCGTCGGCCAGTACTCCCAGGACTTTTCCCACTACTTGGCTGCCTCCTCCTTGGGCGCCTGGTTGAAGGAGTTCAACGTTCCTGCCATCTATGGTATCGATACCCGTGCCATGACCAAGAAGATCCGCTCCCAGGGTGTCATGCTCGGAAAGATTCTCTTCCCCACCGCCATTGTCGGTCCTACCATCATCCCCGCCGACGAGGAGTGGATGGCTGCCTACCAGAACGTTGATTATGTCGACCCCAACGCCCGCAACTTGGTTGCTGAAGGTAAGCCTTTTGTTGTTGCTAGTTATTCGTGCGACGTCCAAGGCAATCCAATTGTTTAAAGAACGTGGACTGATCAACCTCCCTATTTTTCCTATATCTCGTTTATCAGTTTCCTTGAAGGAGCCCAAGATCTACTCTCCCGAGCCAGCCACCGCTGTTCTCGGCCCCAACGGAAAGCCTCTCCGCATTCTCGCTGTCGATGTTGGAATGGTAAGCATAAAAAAGTTTTCAAAACAAGATGTGCCCCCCCTCAAAAAAAAAAAAAAATAAGAAAGGAATTCATACTAACCCTGGCTATTTACGCTTCCTCTACAGAAATTCAACCAGATCCGCTGCTTCGTTGCCCGCGGTGTTGAGGTCAAGGTCGTCCCCTGGGATTATGACTTCAACGCCGACACCGACTACGACGGTCTCTTCATCTCCAACGGTCCCGGTGACCCAACCATGACCAAGGTCACCATTGCCCACCTCACCAAGGCCCTCCAGATTGCCCGTACCCCCATCTTCGGTATCTGCTTGGGACACCAGCTTCTCGCCCTTGCCTCAGGTGCTACCACTAAGAAGATGAAGTTCGGAAACCGTGGCCACAACATCCCCTGTACCGACATGATCTCTGGCCGCTGCTACATCTCCTCCCAGGTAAGAAAGACGGACTACGAAGACGACGGAGAAGAACAAAGAACTTTTAAAGATCGCACTGGTGTGATTGGTTGCATTTACATCCTCCCCGCATAGCTCGTTTTCAGGTCCCGACCGCGGTTTTCGTTCTGTTTGGAAAACTAATCACACGCCGACTCTTTTCTATTTTTTGTCTTATCCAGAACCACGGTTACGCCGTCGATGTGGCCACTCTCCCTGAGAACTTCATGGAGCTGTTCGTCAACGCCAACGACGGCTCCAACGAGGGTATTATGCACAAGTCCCTCCCCATCTTCTCGGTCCAGTTCCACCCCGAGTCGACTCCCGGTCCTCGCGATACCGAGTACCTCTTCGATGTCTTCATCAAGGCCGTCGATGATTTCCGCAAGACCGGCACCTTGAAGGCCATCACCATGCCCGGTGGCACCAAAGAGGTCGCTGCTGCTCTTAACCCCCGTGTCAGCGTCCGCAAGGTCCTCGTCCTCGGTTCCGGTGGTCTCTCCATCGGTCAGGCCGGAGAGTTCGATTACTCCGGTTCCCAGGCTATCAAGGCCTTGAAGGAGGAAGGTATCTACACCGTGTTGATCAACCCCAACATTGCCACCATCCAGACCTCCAAGGGTCTTGCCGACAAGGTCTACTTCTTGCCTGTCACCCCCGAGTTTGTCCGCAAGGTCATCCTCCGCGAGAAGCCCGACGGTATCTACGTCACCTTTGGTGGTCAGACCGCTCTCAGTGTCGGTATCAAGATGAAGGACGAGTTCGCTGGCTTGGGTGTCCGTGTCCTCGGTACCCCCATCGAGACCATCATCGCCACTGAGGATCGTGAGATTTTTGCCCAGCGCATGCTCTCCATCGGCGAGAAATATTTTCATTTTTTAGAGAGAATACACAAGCCAGGAGGCATTCGGTTCGCCCCCTGAGGAGGCCCCCCAGGTATTCA
>KN042422.1:1805391-1969287 GCA_000739165.1 Podila verticillata NRRL 6337
AAACCCCAGCGACCAGCGTGTCTTTGCTATCGCCAACGCCATGAACCAGGGCTACTCTGTTGACCGCATCTGGGAGTTGACCAACATTGACAAATGGTTCTTGAACAAGCTCCAGAACATTGTCCGCCTCGACAAGACCCTCGCCAACTTCACTGCCTCCGATGTCCCCGCTTCTATGCTTCGCTCGGCCAAGCAGCTTGGTTTCTCTGATCGCCAGATTGCCACTGCCATCTCCAGCAACGAGCTCTCTGTTCGCCGCCTGAGAACCGATGCCGGCATTATTCCCTTTGTCAAGCAGATCGACACCGTCGCCGCCGAGTTCCCCGCCTTCACCAACTACCTCTACATGACCTACAACGCTGTTGAGCACGATGTCACTTTCGAGGACAAGGGTGTCATGGTTCTCGGTTCCGGTGTCTACCGCATTGGTTCTTCGGTCGAGTTCGATTGGTGCGCTGTCCGTGCCATCCGCACTCTCCGTGGTCGTGGCGTCAAGACTGTCATGGTCAACTACAACCCCGAGACTGTCTCCACCGATTACGACGAGGCCGATCGTCTCTACTTTGAGAACATCAACTTGGAGCGTATCCTTGATATTTACGAGGCCGAGACCTCCTCCGGCGTTGTCATTGCCATGGGTGGTCAGACTCCTAACAACATCGCTCTGCCCCTCCACCGCCAGAACGTCAAGATTCTCGGTACCTCGCCTGAGATGATTGATACCGCCGAGAACAGATACAAGTTCTCCCGTATGTTGGACCAGATCAACGTTGATCAGCCCTTGTGGAAGGAGTTGACCTCCTTTGATGAGGCCGGCGAGTTCTGTGAGAAGGTCGGCTACCCAGTTTTGGTCCGCCCCTCCTACGTTCTTTCTGGTGCTGCCATGAACGTCGTCTACTCTCCCGATGATCTCTCCAACTACCTCGGACAGGCCACTGCTGTCTCTCGCGAGCACCCCGTCGTCATTTCCAAGTACATTGAGGACGCAAAGGAGATTGAGATGGACGCCATCGCTGTCAACGGAAAGATGGTCATGCACGTCGTCTCTGAGCACGTCGAAAACGCCGGTGTCCATTCTGGAGATGCCACCCTGATCCTTCCTCCCCAAGACTTGGACCCCGAGACTATCCGCAAGATCGAGGTCGCTACCGCCAAGATTGGCCAGGCTTTGGACGTCACTGGATGCTACAACATTCAGTTCATTGCCAAGGACAACGAGATTAAGGTCATTGAGTGCAATTTGCGTGCTTCCCGCTCGATGCCTTTCGTCTCCAAGGTTATGGAGGTCGATCTGATTGAGATGGCTACCAACGCCATGTTGGGCTTCCCTGTCGAGGCTTACCCTGAGTCACCTATCCCCAAGACTGGCTACGTCGGTATCAAGGTTCCTCAATTCTCCTTCTCTCGTCTCTCTGGCGCTGATCCTATTCTTGGTGTCGAGATGGCCTCCACTGGTGAGGTTGCCTGCTTTGGCAAGGACAAGTATGAGGCTTACATCAAGGCCTTGGTTTCCACTGGCTTCACTCTTCCCAAGAAGAACATCTTGCTCTCCATCGGTTCCTTCAAGGAGAAGCAGGAGATGTTGCCCGCTGTCAAGCGTCTTCGCGCCCTCGGTTACAACCTGTTCGCCACTGCCGGTACCGCTGATTTCATGAGCGAGCACGGTGTCCCCGTCAAGTACCTCGAGACCCTCGAGGACGACAACGACAGCCAAAAGTCCGAGTACTCCTTGAACCAGCACTTGGCCAACAACTTGATCGATCTCTACATCAACTTGCCCTCCAAGAACCGTTACCGCCGCCCTGCCAGCTACGTCTCGAAGGGTTACCGTACCCGTCGTATGGCTGTTGACTTCTCGGTCCCCTTGATCACCAACGTCAAGTGCGCCAAGTTGTTCGTTGAGGCTCTTGCCCGCCACAAGGATTTTGAGATCGAGGCTGTCGACTACAAGGACAGTAACCGCACCGTCACTCTTCCCGGTCTTGTCAACATTCAGGCCTTGATCCCCGGCATCTCCACCGCCGCCAGCAAGGACTTTGAGAACATCTCCAAGACCTCCATCTCCTCTGGTTTCACCATGATCGGTGCCATGGCCACTGGTATCCCCAAGGGTGTCGAGGACAAGGCCTCTTTGGCCATTGCCACCACCAACTCCCGTAACCACGCTCACTGCGACTACTTCTTGACCCAGAACGCCAACGTTGACAACGCCAACGACTGCTTGAAGGAGACCGCCGCTCTCTTCATCTCCTTCGCCCCCATCGCCGGTCGCGCTGTTGCCAACGTTGCCGAGGCTGCCAAGCACTTCAGCTCCTGGCCCGCCGGCAGCCCTATCGTCACCGACGCCAAGGGCACTGATTTGGCTTCGATCCTTTTGCTTGCCAGTCTCCACAACCGCCCCGTCCACATCACTGGTGTCTCGAGCGCTGACGACATGGCCTTGATCATGATGAGCAAGGACAAGGAGTTGCAGGTTACCTGCGACATTGAAGTCTACTCTCTCTTCTTGACCCGTGAGGAGACTGGCTCCAAGCATTTGCCCACCAAGGCTGAGCAGGATGCCTTCTGGAGCAGCCTCCACGTCTTTGACTGCTTCACTATCGGTTCCTTGCCCTACCGCCTCGCTGCCGAGAAGGGTACCCCTCTTGCCCACGCCGGTATTGAGGAGACCCTTCCTCTGTTGGTCGATGCCGTCAACAAGGGTCGCCTGACTATGGCTGATGTCATTGCCAAGCTCTACACCAACCCTCGCAAGATCTTCTCTCTCCCCGAGCAGAAGGATTCTTATGTCGAGATTGAGACCGACCGTGCCTGCGTCTTGACCAGCACCTCCGGTCCTTTCGCCGGCAAGGCCTTGTCTGGCACTGTCCACCGTGTTGTTCTCCACGGCCAGACCGCCTATTTGGATGGCGCCTGGTACACTAGCGGTGCTGAGGGCCAGGATGTCTCGAGCGTCGCCCAGGCCATCACCAAGGCCGTTGAGAAGGTTGCCCACCCAGCTGCCATCTCGACCAGCTCTGTGATCCACTCACCCCGCCTTGGACCCTCGCCTGATGCTGCTCTTGGTACCCCTATCCGTGCCACCGAGGCCCGTCGCAACAGTGTCCAGCTCGAGGCTGCTCCCGCTCACATCCCCCAGGCTGTCCAGGCCGTCCAGGAGATGCCTTCCTCGATTGCCCGCATCATCAACAATTCGCCCTTCTCGCACCGCCACATCCTGTCCTCCAAGCAGTTTGACCGCAACGAGCTCCACGCTCTCTTCAGCTTGGCCCACGAGATGCGCACCCAGGTTGAGCGTAACGGCTCGATCGATTTGCTCCGCGGTAAGGTCATGTGCTCCATGTTCTACGAGCCCTCGACCCGCACTTCCTGCTCTTTCGCTGCTGCCATGGCCCGTCTTGGCGGTTCTGTTGTTAGCGCCGACGGCTCTTCCTCCTCTGTGGTCAAGGGCGAGACCTTGGCCGACACTGTCCGCACTCTGGGCTGCTACGGAGATCTGATTGTTCTCCGCCACCCCAACCCCGGCAGTGCCGCCACTGCTGCCAAGTTCTCCAAGGTCCCCGTCATCAACGCTGGCGATGGCGTTGGCGAGCACCCTACCCAGGCCTTCTTGGATGTGTACACCATCCGTGAGGAGCTCGGAACTGTCAACGGCCTGACCATCACCTTGGTCGGAGACCTCAAGAACGGCCGCACTGTCCACTCCTTGGTCAAGTTGCTTGCCTACTACCACGTCACCCTCAACTTTGTCTCTCCTCCTTCGCTCCGCATGCCCGAGTCGGTCAAGGCCGAGTTGAGCCAGGCTGGCGTTGTTGTGAACGAGTACACCGACTTGAACGATGTCATCGCCGAGTCTGATGTTGTCTACGTGACCCGTGTCCAGAAGGAGCGCTTCTCGGACTTGGAGGAGTACGAGCGCGTCAAGAGCGCCTATGTCATCAACAACAAGATGATGAGCAAAGCCAAGACCCAAATGATTGTCATGCACCCCTTGCCCCGTGTGTCCGAGATCGAGCCCGAGGTCGATTTCGATCAGCGCGCCGCCTACTTCCGCCAGATGCGCTATGGCCTTTATGTCCGCATGGCTCTCTTGGCTCTCGTAAGTGCTGTTGACATGTAGTTAAAATACTTGGGATTGTATTTCATGGTTTTCTGTGTTGCTGACCTTCTCTTCCTTTTTTGAACGTCCTTTTCCCTCTAGGTCCTTGGTAAATCATTCTAAGAGAGTGATTTATCTGTAGTCAACCCCCCATATATCCCGCCTTAGAATCATTTTTATTTGTTTGGTTTTTACATTTGCTTTTTATTTCTGTTTGGTTATTTTCCCCCGCTGGCGCCGTTAGTATTAAATCCCACAAGAGTTTAGAATGAGCTAGCGTATGTGGATGGTTATGTGCGTGGCGTGCGTGTGTGTGTATATATGGTGCAGAGTAGCGTGTATTGTCTTGTCATAAGCGTGATGTGTTTGTTTCGTCGGTTGTGTGCGTGTAATGCGTAGACTTTTTTTTATTGTGTGCCGTGTTTTGCGTTCCTGTTTTCGTTCTTTCGTTTTTTTTTTTTTTTTTTTTTTTTTTTTTTGTTCGGGGTTTCTGTTTTCTGTTTTACTTGTTTTTTTTTTTTTTTATATTTATTTTTGGGCGCGCCGTTTTATCGTTTTCTGTCTTTGTAGTTTCCGTAGTTCAGTCTAGTCTTTAGAAAAAAAGTCTCAATAAAATCTCTTCATTTTTGCTCTAGTATTTTGTGGTATCGTTGTTCTTTGTTGCCTTTGATGATCATTTATTTTTATTTCTTGCTTCCTTTTCCTCAAACTACTGTCGTCGACGACTAGTAACAGGCGACCAGGCCTGTGGCTCGAAGCTGTCTCCCTGTTGCACCTGAGGCTTGAATCCAGCTACAAAAGGTAAAAAAAAATATCATCAAGACCGAAATTCATGTTAGTTAAGGACTTGCCCTGCCATTGACAACAAAAAAAAAAAAAAAAAATAGCCACTGCGGACAAAAATAATTTCACGCTTACATTTCCGAGCAGCCTCACGCTCCTCAATCTGCTTCCTCGCCGCGCTCTTCACGCTCTCCTCTGCGTCTGGTAATGATGTCAATGGCGAGTCCTGTTTTGCTTCTCCTCCTGCGCCACCTGTCCGAGACGCGGCCGCAACGCCAAGGATAAATTTACGGTCCTCCGCCTGCTCCAGAGCCAGCTCGGCCTTGCGGTCCTGCCACGCCTGGTCCAGCGCCTTGGCACGCGTGATCGTCAGCTGTTTCCGGGCCTCGTCACGCTGGATCTCGATCTGTGTTGGGGGGTCGGGACGGGTATTCCTGAGCCATGCTTGCCATTGCACTAAAGAGTAAAAACAAATAGAGTATCGGAGAGTGTCCAAGCGAGAAGAGGTGGTGATTGAATTGATTTCGTTAGACTTCCTTCCTGACTGTTCCGTGTAGTTATCTTGTATGTTTCTTCCTGACATTCAAAGTATTAAGTACCCGCGATGTTGGCGTCGTCATAGTTGGCTTCCGAAAGTGTTGGATCGGCGAGTTCGACAGTGCGTCTTGGCCACCTGCCGCCTATTGTTCGTGTCCGATAAGGCCCCAAGAGTAACAAAAAGCAAAAAGTAAAAAAAAAAAAAGGTTACTTTGTCAGTAACTCTTCAAATTCTTTCTCATTCTTTCAGCATCAAAAAGACAATGCTACTTGTGTCTCTGCGTTTACCATTGGGATCAGGTTTCTCGAAATACAAATTGCCTTCGAAATCCTTGCCTGCCAGGCGTCGGCCTTGGCCGGGTGCAATGCTTTTGAAGGACAAGGCCAGCCTGCGCATGAATGGGACGGCCGCTTTCTGGGACATTATGTAATTTGTGGAGGGTGTGATGAAATGAAGAAATGTAAAACAAATCATCCGAGCGGGGAAAGGAAGACCAAGTGACGTTCTTCTCCGAGTTTTGATTTTGCCACCAATTTTCCACAATTCTGCTTTCTATATCTCTCCTTGAGCTGCGTTATTTCGTTTCGTTCCACAACTTGTTTGCTAGAAGGGTATCAATTATTTTTTATGTAAACAAACAAGTCTCGCTCAATTCTGGCTTATGCCTATTGCGCAACATTATCGCCTTTGCTTGATTAATAATTAAACAGCTGCAACAGGAGCCTCAGTGGGCTTGGGCGAAGTCTTGACCGCCTCCTGAGCAGGCTTCTTGCTTGACTCGGGAAGAGCAGGCGAGGAGACGCGAGCATTGGGGTTGGAGCCGTTAGAGCTGCTATTGCCCGAAAAACTGGCCTTGTCGAACAGAAACCAGTCCAACCAGCGAGTCTTTTTCTCGGTGTACGGCTAATTTCAGAAAAGTAAAAGTATATAGAAAGAACAGAGTTAGTACAGCGTACATTACAAACTGAGAGGAAAATATAAATACGCACTCAATGACGTACAGGGTATCTAAGATCGTTCAACTTCTCCATGCCCATAGACTTGATCAGTGTACTGCGCTCGTGCGAGAAGACATCAAAGGAGCGTTTGCCGTGGTAGTTTCCAATGCCGGAGGGGCCAGTGCCACCAAAGGGCAAGTTGGAGACAATAAAGTGGATCAGGGCATCGTTCACGACAACACCGCCCGAGCGGGTGTGATCTAGAATGTAGTCAATAGCCTTTTTGTTCTTGCTGAACACGTACAGGGCTAAGGGCTGGTCATTCTGGTTGACGTACTTGACTCCATCGACCAGCTTGTCCACGACCATGATGGGCAGGATGGGTCCAAAGATCTCTCCCTCCATCAGCTTGTCCTCCTTGGTGACATTTAGGACCAAGGTGGGGGCAATGTAGAGATCGTCCTCCTCGTGTTCACCTCCAACCACAACCTGTCCCTTGGTCTGGTCCAGCAGAGCCTTGAGGCGGTTGAAATGGTTCTTGTTAACAATGCGGCCGTACGACTGTGAGGCCTGGGCCGAGCCACCGTAGAACTCTTGGATGGAGGCCTTGAAAGCCTCGACCAGCTTGTCCTCGATGCCGCGCTCCACAATCAGGTAGTCGGGAGCAATGCATGTTTGTCCACAGTTGAAGAACTTGCCAAAGGCCAGGCGGCGGGCAGTAATGGCCACATCGACGTCGCGCGACACAAAAGCAGGGCTAGAGGTGCGTTATCAACAATTGGAAGGTACATACGTAAAAAAAAAAATGATCGGGGCATTAGGCGTCAACATCGGAAGCATGTGGTGTGAAATAATAAATTAATTGTGGATAAGGAGAGAAAGCAAGTAGGCTCATGCATGTGGGCAAGAGGGAAAACCAAGATATTTCGTGTATTTGGTGTAACCGTCAACGACAAGGTTGGAGAGGGGTGTGTAATAAAGAAATGGCCCATGCCTGATGTGCTCTTTCCCATGGTCCCATTTGTTCTCCAAGAAAGGCAGAAAGGTGGGTAAGCAAATATAAAAATGTTCCTCAAGCCAATGTCCCAGACACATTTCAGCATCTTGTTGACGTTGATGCCATGATAAGTACGATAAGCAAGCTCGTTCATTTGGTGCCAATGTGGGTTGAGTGCGAAAGAGTTCTTCAGAGAGCCAAAACAAAAGGCTGCAAATCTCCACGGTGAGCAGCAAACTAAAAGAGACAACGAAGCATGTGAAAAAGTTCACCGCAAAAGAAAAGCTGAAAACTCCCGCGAAACCATAAATCGATTAGGCCCGAGGCCAGCTTTTTGGCTCCGTTTCATTTGAGTAATAAGGCTTGTTCTCGACGACTTGTGAGCTCATTCGTAAGAAAAAACAATAAAACAATAGGTACAGTGTATGTGTGTGTGTGTGTGTGTGTGTGTGTGTGTGTGTGGCCACATGTCCTGCGAGAATACATGCATGACAATGGAACAAGAAAGCAAGAAAGATCGGGGTCGAATGTTTGCGTGCTTACCTCTTGCCTCCAAGTTCGAGAGTAACGGGAGTCAGCTGCTTGGCGGCAGCACCCATGATAATCCTGCCAACGCTTCCGCTGCCGGTGTAAAAGATGTGGTCAAACTTGTGCTCGAGCAACAAAGTGGTCTCGTCAGCAGCACCGTTGATAATGCGGTAGGCGCGCTGGTCCAGGTAAGATGGCAGCAACTTGGTGAGCAAAGCAGCTGTGTTGGGAGCCACCTCCGAGGGCTTCAGAACCACAGTGTTGCCGGCAGCAATAGCACCGACGGCGGGCGCCAAGAGCAAGTTCAAAGGATAGTTCCAAGCACCAATGATCAGGACCATTCCCAAGGCATCCTTACGGATGTGAACGTTATCAAATTTGTTGACAATACCAGTCTTGACCGAGCGGTTGGCAGCCCACTTTTCCAGATTCTTGATGGCATCAATGCACTCCTGCTTGACCATGCCGGACTCGCCAATCATGAGCTCGGCTGGTGGTTTGTGGAGATCACGGAAGACAGCGTCGCGGATGGCGGCGTCGTTCTCAGCGAGCATGTTGTACATACCGCGAAGCTGCTGCTTACGGTACTCAAGCGACCTTGTGATGCCAGCATTGAAGGCGCCACGCAGGCTTTGGACAATCTGTCATGAATGAATGAATGAACGAATGAACGAATGAACGAACGAATGAATGCGAGTGAGTAAGCGATGATGTGAAAATTATTGTTTTTCTCTCCACTTCGAGGAGGCGAAAGAGTAGAATGTCAGTCTACCTTTGGAATGTCGGCGAGAGGTGTGTAGGTCAGAGTCATTTCAAAGGGAGGAAAAGGGGAAGGTGGGTGTTTGTGGAGGAGAGAATTAAGGAGTGGAATGTGTGGAGGAAGGAAGCTGTAGTAATGAACAAGCCAATTGGTGAGGAGAGGCGAAGCGAGGAGGAAGTGGACGAAGTGGAAGCGAAGTGAGGGATGGATGAAGGGGATGTGGAGAAGGAACAACGGAAAGAAGAAAGTTGGAGAGGCAACAAAAAAATAAAAAAAGTCCGGCATTTCCTTTTGTAAGCTTTTTTTCTCATTTCTGTCGCCGAGTTACCGCGCCATGCATACGGGTATTGGTACATGGATGCGGTACCAATTGGATGCTGTAACAATCTCAGGATAACCAACAACAAAAAGAAAGTCATGGGCATCCGTCTTACACTCTACCCTGTGATTGTGATGCTCACAACAAAAGACGTGAGCGAGGAAGAAAAAAGAACACAACCCAAAACCTGTTCTTGAGGCTTCTAATGCGAAAAAAAAAACTCGTCGTGTTAGTGCCCTTTAGTCAAAAATGTTCTTGTGGAAGTGCAGAAGGTGAGGATATTTCTCGATCCAAACGCTCACCACGCAATTAAAGTTCCGTGCCTCGGCTCGGACCATCAAGCGCCATCTAGTCTTTGGATCATTGCTGTTGCTGTCTGTCTTGTGGTTCATCGTTCTTTTACTACCAGCTTCACCCGGATGGTGGTCGATCAGATCGCGCATCCAGCAATGCGGCACCCATTGAATATGTGATAAAAACAAGAAGGAGCAACAGACTTTGATCGCGAGCCTGGCGATCAAGATTCTCCGGTCTGCAAAAGGACGCACCTGGTTTCACTCTCAGTTGCGAGCTATGTGGCCCCTGCCACTCTCGTTCCTTTGTTTTCGGTGGCAGGCCCACGTCGCCAGCAGACGCTTTACCACGTGCTTGTGCAGGGGTTAAATGGAGTGCAAGATGATCGTCACAGGCCATGTATTCGAGCAATAGGGCGTCAACAGCAATGATAAACGCAAACGATGCGACTATGAATGCATTGCGCCCTTTCAAAGTCTCCTCCCTCGCTGGCTTGGAAGTACTTTGGTCCTTCCTGAATGTTCGCCCATCTCAGCCAAAGGCGTGGCCAGACTACCGTTATGCGGGTGGGCGCTCACACAGAAAAAAGCCACACCAACAAAAAGCTTATTTGGATGCGTCCAAATGGTTTTTCTTTTTCCTTCTTTCTCTTCTTGCTCTTCCACATTCCAACCCTCCGCCATCCTTCCTCCACTCCCGTCGACTTTTTGTCCTCCCGCCACCTCTGCCACCATTTCACTGCCACTTCTCGCACCCTCACAGACAATAAACGCAGTGCAAGCAACAAAGAACCTCATTACCAAATGGTCAAGAACATGCGGACATCCAAGAAAGTGTCCAAGCAGGTCTTGGAGGCAATCTCCGCAGCACAGGCCAAACACAACAAGACACTCCAACAACCGTCAGCAACCCTCTTGGCAACCGCATCCATGATCGCGGCCAAAAGAGCATGTGAACTCAAAGTCGACGCCATCGTCAAGGAGTGCCAGGAAAATAACAGCAAGTTCAGAGACTCCAAATTCGACCTCCTCAACGACCGCCGCAACTGTCTCTACTCGTCCTTGGTCAGTGAGACGGTCTATGCCGACGTCGCAGGGACCAAAAGGCTGCCTGACTTGTTCACAGACCCGGTCTTCTTCTTGAATGGCGCCCACCCAGACGACATCAAGCAGGTATAAAATAAGGAAAAAAAAATGTTGGTGGGCTGATGACTTGTGTGTGATTGGTGTCTAATCTTTGTGAGCTGCATGCCTATGGCCGATTTTTTTTCTTCGCCTTCTTGGTCTTCCATCATGGAACTTCACATAGCAATTCATGGTCGATATGCATTATTAATTCTTTTAATTTTTTTCTTCTCACACTATGGTAGGGTGCCGTTGGAGATTGGTACACACAGATGACTGGGTTATTTGATTCACAGAAGGCAGGACGAGTATAGAGGACAACGTCGTTTACTTAATCGCGTGTTGCTCTCATGAATACATACAATAGCTGGATCCTATCTGCTTTGGGAGTAGTAGTCAACATTCCTGGATTGATTGAACAACTCTGCGTCAAAAAGAACGAAGAAGTTGGCGTCTACGGATTCATTTTCTTCAAGGATGGCGACTGGGTCTCGACCGTGGTGGACGACCAGCTCTTTTACAAGATCGATCCCTTGACCCGCAAGCGGACACTCTACTTCAGCTCGTGTCGTGAGGAGCGGGAATCCTGGCTGCCTCTGATGGAAAAGGCCTATGCGAAGATCCACGGCGACTACGAGACCTTGACGGGTGGTTTCACATCAGAGGGAATTGAGGATTTGACCGGCGGCATTTCTTCCATCCTGTTTACTGATGACATTCTAAACAAGGATCGGTTTTGGGAGAAGGAGATGAAGCAGGTCAACAAAGCCACTCTCATGGGCTGTTCGATAAACTTCCAGGACGACAATACAGAGATGCGTGGCATTCAACCTGGTCACGCCTACAGTGTCTTGGACGTGGCTGAGTTTGATGGCGAACGCCTTGTCCATGTATGTGTTGAACTGCCAATCAATATGAACGGGATATGGGCTGTGTACTTAGCTCATTTTTTTTAAACCAACCATATAGATCCGCAATCCTTGGGGTGCAATCGAGTGGACTGGCGACTGGTCTGATCAGTCAGATAAATGGACTCCAGAGGCCATCAAGCAACTGAAGCTGGAAGATAAGGATGACGGCAGGTTCTGGATGTCCTTCAAGGATTTTCTCGGGATCTTTACCACCATTGATCGCTGTCGAGTCTTTGATGCCTCGTGGAGTGTTGCTTCTTCCTGGATCCCTTACAACGTCGACCCCAGATCTGATGGCAAGTTCCACATTCGACTGAACCACGCTAGTGACACTGTAATTGCTCTCACGCAGCCCGACACACGCTACTATGGTGCTTTCAATGCCGATTTTATCAATACTCTCTCGTTTCACGTTTTCGACAAGGATCAGAAATTGATCAAGCGTGCAAAGCTGACGGTTCCCTATTCGAAGCGCAGTGTTAACTGCGAGCTCGCTTTGGAGGCTGGATCATACACGGTTGTGCCTCATGTTACCCGCGAGCCAACGGACATTGTCCCTGACCAGGGCCATGAGGGAGAAGTGGACACGGCTATCAGCCCAGCAACCCGGACAAGCGAAGTGCAGGTGGTAGTAGAGCCCGTGACCATGGATAAGAGTTCATACATGTTCCAGCAGCGCAAGGCAACTTTGGTCCGATCCATGTCTATGGCGCGTGTCACTGGGCGCAAGCTCCTGGGTGTGGATGATGAGGATTATGAATCGGACAACGAACCCGAAGAGCTTGAGGAGGCCCAATGGCAGGTCATGCTCGGACTCCGTGTGTACAGCCACGACCCTTCGATCACTCTGAAGGGCATCCCGGGAGTACACCCACGGTTTACTCGACCACAGGAGCGCAGGGCGGCAGAAGCCAAGGCAGAGGTATATGATGCTGCTGATCCAGAGAATATCACTACGGCACTGCTGCACAAGAAAGCATGGGTAGCTGAGCCAGAGGAAGAGAGGGAAGAGTGAAAAGGGAAACACGCAACTATAGAATAAACAAACGACCCTTCGCGAGAAACAGCGGCGACGCGCAATTGTAGGCCTAGGGGTTGATGGGGAGCACTAGCTCGCATGACCTGCTGTTGTATAGCTGTCTACCCTAATCAAAGGAGATTCAAAAAACCCCCGAGTTTGCTCTCAAAGAAAAGAAGGTAAAAGACGTGAGGTCGCCACCGAATGGCCTGAAACAGGGACAAAGGGAAGACTAGAGCGCTTTTGGAAAACAATGAGGAAGGAGGGAGATGGGGAGGATGAGAGTCGACGCTTCCGAGTGAGCAGATTCATGCGGGGCGAGGGCGTAGAATAAAGAGGAGGGCACATGGTGCACCCTGATCGCATATTTATGAGAGCTCAAGGGAGAACGATAGGTAGTGACACCGTGCACCGCCAACTTAAATTTTTGGCACAAAGGTTTGTGCCTGATGCATGTCCACGTTGTTGTGGTCTATAAAATGTTAACATTCCGCGCCTGATATCGATATCTGAGAGGAAATGCTCGACATGAGGCGCTTCTATTGACCCGATGACAGCCATGCATACGGTGATTGTCGAGATGACGCATACCAATGAGCTAAAGTGATGATTAGTCGAAACTTCGATTTTGTACATGAGTCGCGCCTCCTTGAGAAGATGACAGCTGAGTAGCCGAACAGCTCTTCGGATCAAATTGAGGCCCATGAGATAATTGAGCTGAGTTTGTTCTCTGTCAACTCAACACGAAACAAGGGGCTTGCGACGAACTAGCCAACTGTCGAATGTTTTCTCTCGTCCTGCATAAGTGCACTGCCTCTCCTCCGGAAAGAGGAAAGTCCTCAACGCTGTCCTTCAACATTGCCCAACTGCTGATATTTAAATTTCTTGGAGGTTTGGGGCAACGACATTGGTAGATCGCCGCTTTTCCCAGTGGTGAGGGTGACTCTCATTGAGATACCGCATTTATTGCTTAGAAGGGGTGTATTATTCATTAACCTCTATCACTATCACATCGTCTTGCTTCTCAAACGGAGGCTGGGTCCATTCGACAACCTGCATGTGTTTGTCTTTCCTCCCGTGCACCCTGCCCAAGGGTAAAATTGCTGCTGCGACAATTAATTTTCTGCGGATGATTCCCGTCCACCCATTCCTTCGCCGTCCAGCTTCCTTCATCTCGCAAAGTAAATAAACAAACATTGAAATCAGAGGGTCAGAGGGTAGTGCACCATTGCCCCAAGTTCCCGATCCAGCATTCTTCACCTACAAGTCGCCAGAGTTGCCTTTGTTGCAAATGTCTCATGAAGTTCTTTGACACTCCTCGCCCAGTCGTATAAAGGCGTCCACATTTGTCCAAACCCCATTTTTTCTTCTCCTCACTCAACATCACATCCTCTCAACATCATACTTACCCACAAATATACTCATAAGATGAAATTCGCAATCAGCAGCTCGCTGGTGCTCGCAACCGCCACTCTCCTTTCCTCTTTCTTCTCAACTTCCTCAGCCCATATGACCATCTCCAACCCTCCTGCCCAGGCAGGTCCATGGTCCAAGAACCCCTCGGGCGCCGTCCATGCTTGGATCGGCTTCAAGGGCAAGAAATTCCCCTGCGGAGGTTACAAACCCGGCCCGGTCACCACCTACAAAGCTGGCGAAGTGATTCCCGTCCGCTTCTGGAACTTCAACGTCAAGAACTACAAAAAGTTCCCGCCACCTGGCGGCTTGCCCCAGGCCCGCCATGGTGGTGGTGCCTGCGAGTTTTCCCTGTCAATGGACAGCGGTAAGACGTGGAAGGTCATCGGCCAATACACCAAGACATGTCCAGACCGTAAGTGCCTTATTTTTTTAGGGGTGGGGGGATGACTTCAATTGTTAACGCAGTGACCACCTACAAATTGTAAATTGCAATTTTGGCAAAACACATCATTAACCATACAAATTCTATCTACCCCTTTCCGCCTTTTGTTTCGTTATCCAGTCTACTACGAATGGCCTGTCATGATCCCCAAGAACGTGCCTAGCTGCAAAGACTCGAACAAGTGCCTGTTCTCTTGGTCTTGGACCGCCTTTGCCACAAACCAGTTCTATCACGCCTGCGCCAATATCATTATCGAAGGTGCCGCTGGCGGCAAACTGCCAGCTTTGGATATGACCGTAGTTGACGTGAAGGGCTTCAAGAGCGGCTTGCATGCTCTTGGTGACAAGAAGAAGGGCAAGTCCTCAGGCCCCGACCGTCGCGAGCGTGACCTCAACCTGGCTGGTTACTTTGCTAACGGTGGCCAGGCTGGCACCCACGGCTTTGACCTTGGTATCGTATCGTAAAGCCTTAATCTAGTCATCACCCCCCACTCCACGCCCTCTCGTCTAGATATACCATCACCGTTGTACAATAGTAAAAAAAATTCAACTCATTCTACATTAACCATACCCATTAATAAAAGCGATCTATTGATAATCAAAAGCGCAATACGATTCAACGTAGTGTAGGTGAGGTATGTTTCCTTTCAAAGCGCGAAAGTGCGTCAAGCCTTGAACAAAAGGGCCACACAGAGGGCATAAAGTACGTGGCTGGAGATGTTTTTATTCAAATAAACTCTCCGCGACCACCAACGGCGTGTTGGACGGGTTTTGTTTGCTCGGCCTTGAGTTGAGCGATTTCCTCCTCCAGCTCTTTGAGCTTTGCATTGGTCGAGATCCTGAGTTCTTCCAGGGCCAGGCGGTGGTAGAACAGGTGCATGGCCAGGGTCGCTGCAGTCGAGTAGACAATCACTTTGATAATCGGCCCTCCAAAGCGATCAAACACGGAGCCTGGGCCGAAACCGGTGAACCTCCTCCTGGATGGTGATGAGGAGGAAGCAGGGGAGGCGGAAGATGTGGGCGAAAAGAAAGAGGAAGGGGAGCCGATATCGAGAGGGATGGGTTTAGGGACATGAGGTGGCTCTGTGGCTCTGGCGGTTCTTGAGGTGGAGATGTTGCGGTTGATCAGTGCCCGTGAAGAGGCTGTGGTGACATAACGTGGTGATGAGAATGCTGTCCTGAGGGATGTGAATGCCGTCCTTAATGCCATTGTGGGTCTCTGTGCGTTGTGTTGGGTTGTGTTGTGAAGAGTTGTCTCCCAGCTTTGATGACTTGAGCGATGTGCTTTCTCTCTTTTTCGTGGCAAAAACAAGGACAACCCTTCGACCAAACGAATAAGGAAAGGCGTCGGGGTGGCTTGGCCAGACACACGTCACTTTGACCGCAGATGGGGAGCAAAGAGCTTCGCAGAAGCTCGGAGGAAAAGAAAAAAGAAAGAATCAGAGATTTCATCTTCACATCACTCATTCCCACACACCAACCTCTTCACTCTATCCTTCACAGCCATGTTCCGCGCTCTCCGTCCCTCTGCCTCCCTCTACCGCTCTGCGGTCCTCGCCAAGAACGCTGCCGTCACCCCCAGAGTCTCGGTCGCCATGAACTTTGCTCGCATGTACTCTGCCGGCGCCGGATTGGCCCGCTCGGATGTTGAGAAGCGTGTCTTGGATATCTTGGCCGGATTCAACAAGGTCGACGCCAACAAGGTAAAAAACAGATGCCATCTCAAGCCCCCCCCTACTTGGTTTTCCTCTTTTTCTTTCTCTCTCTCGACCTGGCGCAAATCGAACAGAGACCAGGGAATACATGGAGCTACGCACCCAGGATTCATTTACCTCACACCGTCATCAACCTTTTGTGATCCAGTAACCCGACCCTCGGAAAAATTATAATTGATCAAACAATCGCCTGCTCAGCCTAGTCAAGGATCAGAATACTTGTCGTTCTACGATGAGCACACACACATATTCTTTCTCTCTGGATTCAGCTCGGTTGCGAAATAGTCTTTCTCGCGTCTGGGACATACGACTTTTCGACCCGCTCTCTGCTTGTGAGCTGGCATGCTAGACATGATCCAGTTATTTTCCAGATATCCGGCCTTATGGATCAAATTTGCCTGAACACCAACCACGGAGCACATGATACGGCGCATTGCACTGTTAGACGCCAGCAATTGGCGCAGGACCTTCATGTAATTGACCAACACAACTCATCGCTCTTACATATCCGTCCTGAAACTAAATAGATCTCCCTTAAGGCCAACTTCAACGCTGACCTCGGTTTGGACTCCTTGGATACCGTCGAGGTTGTCATGGCTATTGAGGAGGAGTTCTCCATTGAGATCCCCGACAAGGATGCCGATGAGATCAAGTCTGCTGAGCAGGCCGTTGAGTACATCTCCAAGCGCGATGATGCCCACTAAATTTTGGAGGAGAGAATAAACATCAGAAGTACAGAACACCCACCCAATTCAATAATATACATAAACGTTTGCTTCAACCCACCATTAAAGATACACGAATCAAACAATACGATGGTCCTATTGCGTGTTCTTGACACAAAAAGAGGCGAATAAAAGAAAAGTCCGGAAATGCGTCCAAGATGGCTTTGCTGCGTTGTTGGACAAAGAGGCACGCAAAGAGTTCGAAATTCGGATCTGTGGCTTAGCTAGGGAAGCCTTGGAAGGAACAACAAAACACGAGACAAGCATTTCTTGCGGGGCCAACCCAAAACCCTTTCCGCCCTGAGTCTGTTTCCCGTTCAATTCGACCTAAATCCTCCTCGGTTTCCTTGTCATTCATCCATTCGCATTTGTCTCTTTGCTCTCACTTGGCCGCAAGGATATCAGGACATAGGACCCCTCATTCTCATTCACTCACACTCACACTCACCACGCACACCCCCTATACATATACACCATGATGTTGAGCCCTTTGAAATCTTCATTGTCAAGGAACACCTTGAACGCCGTCAAGGTTGCCTCAGTCGCCACTCGTTCCTACAGGTATAGAAATTAGGAATGCAGACTTGGGACAATGCCCAATTGGCCAAGGATAGCCGGAACACACACAAAAAAAAAAAAAGGCAATGCGAAGCTGACCTCTCACCCCACAACCCCACACTACAACTCACGACAAAACTAAAATAGCGTTCAAGCCGCTAAGCTCCCCGAGACCATGTCTCCCGAGGATCGCCTGGTCTACGGCGAGCCCGTCCAGATCCCCACCACCCACAACATCACTGTCGCCCATCTCCACCTGCGCTCATACATTCCCCAGCAGCTCGAGTTCTTTGCCGATTTCGCTCGCCGCGCCGCTGCTGCTCTGGAGATGCCCTGCTCGGGTATCATCCCCTTGCCTGTTCAGACCTCCAAGTGGACTGTCAACAAGTCCCCTTTCGTTCAGAAGAAGGCACAGGAGACATTTGAACGCAAGACCCACAAGCGCCTGTTGGCCATCAAGGATACACACCCGGATGTTGTCCGTCGCTGGGTCCAGTTCCTGAACCAGAACTCGCTCTCCGGTGTCGGAATGCGAGTCACTGTCTGGGAGCACGAGGAGCTAGGTGTGGGTCAGAAGCGTCTGGAGAAGGTCCAGAAGGGCGAGAGCAGAAACAGATCTGTGGCTGAGATGATGTCCCAGGATGGCGATATCGCACAGGAGACCGTGTCCAAGGATGTCAAGGCTGTGGCTGATCAGCTGTTGGCCGAGATGATGAAGGATATTGGCGGCGAGGAAGAGGTTGCCAAGGACTTGAAACAGGCAAAGGATACCAGCAACGACAAGAACTCATCACAGGGAGCCAAGGCATCATCACCAAAGCCACTAGAGATCAGCGAGGACCAGCCCACAGAGTCGATTGTTGCCGATGTAGTTGAACCCTTGGTCAGTGGAGCTGCCACCCTCGACCCCAAGCTTTCGGAGGCCGTCGAGAAGGCTGTTGCAGAGACCGCCACCAAGTCAGACAAGTAAAAACCAGGAGGCATTCTCTAGTCTTTCATTTCTTTCTATCCCATGTCTTTCTCTTTGTTTTCCCCTCCGCCTTTTTCCTTATCTTCTTTAGCATACGAACAATGAACAATCTATAGACGCCAAAGTAGCATCAAAAAGAATTATCCGCGATATCTCCCACCCAACCTAGATACGTCACCGAAATGGTGACTCCACATGTGAGAAATCGCAAATGCTGCACAAATTTTTAAATTCGTGGGTTGCGTCTGCAGTCCACTTCCTGACTGCGTGTTGCGTATGTGCGGTATTCGCACCGAGGGCACACACACGGGGGAGCGCGAGGCCTGTCAAATGATGCTACCTCTTGTTACTCTCACATTCCCATTTGTTCAACTCCATTACCATCCCAGTCCAAGACGCATTGCAAGGAATATCGGTCTCCTACTCTATTTTCAAGGACAGCAAACAAAAACTCTTCCACTAAACAACACATTTATCAATTTCGACAACCATGGCTGGCTCTTATGATCGCGCGTTGACCGTCTTCTCGCCTGACGGCCACTTGTTCCAGGTCGACTATGCTCTCGAAGCTGTCCGCAAGGGTAGCTGTGCTGTAAGTAACCTGGCCCCACGCCTTTTCTGTTTCCTCTCGATGATAAGCGTTTAGCAAAAAAGAATTGGCGATAGCTAAACCCGACGACAGGAGTGAACGTCAGGGAACAAGCCGACGCGTCACGTGTAAGGTCGCGATCACGACTCTCTCGCGTTGGAGGCTCCAGGACAGACCTTGTTACCGGACGAATTGATCATTTGCTAGCAGACACTATCTCATGGCTGCCAATTGCTCCCTACGTTCAAAGTCTACATGGCCTTTCCAAGAATTTGTTTTCCTGACTCCTTACCTTTTCTGTTATGAAATGAATACTTTAGGTCGGTGTCCGCGGTGCCGATGTTGTAGTTTTGGGAGTCGAGAAGAAGTCTGTCCTCAAGCTCCAGGATGATCGCACAGTGAAGAAGATCTGCATGCTGGATGAGCACGTTTGCCTGGCCTTCGCAGGTAAACACAACAATCTCACATTTTTCTCTCTCTTTTTAATGGCGCGGTTTCCTTGGTATCGTTTTGTTTGGAAAACAACTAACACCTCTATCTCTATGGTGACTTATTAGGTCTTTCGGCCGACGCGCGTGTTTTGGTGAACAAGGCCAGGATAGAATGTCAGAGTCATAGATTGACTGTCGAGGATGCAGTGTCGATCGAATACATCACCCGTTATATTGCTGGAGTACAGCAGGTATGGAGAGCAGTTTTTAAAGACAATCGATCACATATATTCCTGGACAACCACCACTGCAAGTTAAACTAAACATGCCAGCATCTTCTAATGTCCCTTTCTTTATCTTCTCTCGTTCTAGAAATACACCCAGAGTGGAGGAGTGCGTCCCTTTGGAATCTCAACACTGATCATGGGCTTTGACTCCGACAAGGTGCCTAAGCTATACCAGACCGACCCCTCAGGTGTTTACTCTGCATGGAAAGCCAACTCGATCGGACGCTCCTCAAAAACTGTCCGCGAATTCCTGGAAAAGAACTACAAGGAGGACATGAGCAAGCAAGAGACCATCAAGCTGGCGATCAAGTCCCTGCTCGAGGTTGTGCAGACTGGTGCCAAGAATATTGAGATTGCTATCATGGGATCTGACAGCATCATTCAGGTATTGTCGCCCAAGGTTTTTTTTATACACGGACCTTTCGAAGCGAACCTGTGTTTCTTTAGAAGTCTTTGCTAATGTGTCTTGTTTTTATATATATTTGATCGGTTTATAGCGCCTGGAGTTGTCCGAGATTGAGACTGTTGTGGCAGAGATCGAGGCCGAGAACGAGAAGGAGAAGGAGAAGTCAAAGCCCTTGTCAACCCAGCAGTAAATATCTTTTTCCAAGAGGTCAACTTGGCGACAAAACAAAACATGGACCTTGCTAGTACATCAGGAAGCAAATAAAAAAGAGTACATATGGAAACTGTCAACATTTTTGTTTTAATGCCGCAGTCGCAAACCCCGAGGACGACAAGACCGCCGCTGCCAGAGTGCGGACAGCACTGCTATTGGCTCGGCCGCTCGGGGTAGATCTATTCGGGGGCGTGCTCAGACTTCAAAAGTCGCAGGAACTCGACGCTTATGCATGAACCCAGGTCACTCCTGCCCCCAACTTAATAGGGCAATAGAGTATGCAGCCTGGAGATCATAGTCCAACCTGTGATCCTGACCCAACCGTCTCCCACGAAGCGCCACCAAAAAGTGAATCTTGAAAAACTCGGCCAAATGTGTGGACACCTGTTTCTTGGCTTGAGCAGATGCGCCCGGTGGCCATGAACGCGTCGGTACCATCGAGTATTTTTCTTGTTGAGCGATTCCACGCAAACTTCCGAGACGAAGAGTGGTTTATTACGAAAGACACCCGTTTGGGCAATGCCCGTTTGTCAACTTTGAGAGTTGTGTTTCACAATTAAGCTTTTCCACACAACATAAATCAACCGCCTTTCTTGTTACTTTCTTTCCTTCCTTGATCTTACACCGTACATCTCGCCTCCATGCGACACACATGTGTACATACCTCTGTCTCTTTTAGCGCCAATTTTTCACTGCGTTCCGTATTCACTCGAAGGTATGATTTGGTATGGAATGGCGAAATCAAAGTTCCACTGAGCATTTCACAGTCGGGACTAGTGCGACCATGTGCGCCACGTTTTTTTTTTAAATACAGACATGCGTTACTACCAACAGAAGGCTGTTCGTCACCAGTGCCATCTTTTTCCCCTGAGCACAAATATTGTGTGAAATTAGGATGAACAAGCGATTAGGACGAACTGACCTGTTTCTTTTTTTTTTTTTTTTATTGTCAACAAAAACGGGATGGGGTGGATCCACTGGGCATGAAATATGCCTCAACCATTGTCCGCAATTTGCTGTTGCAGCTCGAAATGTGAAGGCGAGGGCGGAAAATGAAAACAGCCATGAGGTCGAGCTCATTGCCCGCAAAAACATTACACCACTTGACTGAAGAAGGAACTGTTGTTAAAGGCGCTTGTCATGCCAATAGCAAAGTAGAAGTCTCTTCTTTTTTGTTCTCTTCTGAAATATCTAGAATGAACACGATAACGGTGCACAATCTCTCTCTCTCTCCTTTTTTTTTTTTTTTTTTTTTTTAGAGGGAGCCCTCCACTTGGAATTGGATGGTTGCACAAAACACTGCTTGGATGCAAAATGGGAACACAGAGGAAGGGGCATTCGATCGGTTTCTTTGTAATCGCCACGTTTTTTTTTTATGATTCGTTGATGGGAAAGCAGATTATAACTGACAGGCCTGGTTCTCATTTTATTTATTAGATGTCGTAT
This sequence comes from Podila verticillata NRRL 6337, assembly GCA_000739165.1. Lineage (NCBI taxonomy): Eukaryota > Fungi > Mortierellomycota > Mortierellomycetes > Mortierellales > Mortierellaceae > Podila > Podila verticillata. Next base: position 1,826,898 of record KN042422.1, read on the forward strand.
CTCATAGTATTGCCTTAGCTTGCGGGAAAAAAAATGCGCTACCCGGGAGACTGAGAAGATTAAAGAGAACAGAACGAAAGGAAAAAAAAGAAGAAAAATGAGTTCCCAGGAAACAACCGAACAAACCCTAAAAACGAAAGCACTTCTTTGCTTTCATGCTCTTTCTTGTTCTTTCATGTTATTTTCTTCTTTGTTCTCTTTTCCCAATTACATTCAGCATCTGATTTGCATTTGCATCACTTTGCGTTTCAATCCATTTTTGAAAACACAGTTACAAAATACACACAGACACATCCACTTGATCGACCCCACTGACTTCAGGCTAACAAAAATATTCCTGATCCAGGGGTAATTTCTACTCTCGCATTCCCCCTGATATCCCCGCCTTGGTGCCCTCCAATCCAACAACAAAAATGTCGCCCTCAATCTTCTCTTCGAAATCGTCCAAGTCATCCAAGGGCGATGGCACCCATCATAGCCTTAAAAGTGGCCGCACGCCTTCCATCTCTTCGTCTCGGTCCGGCTCATCTCACCACCCAATGGGTCCCAAGCCGTATTCCCCCTTCAAGATTCTGATTGTCGGCGCTGGAGTGGGTGGACTGATGCTTGGATTCTGCCTTGAGCAGGCCGGAATCGACTACGTGATCCTGGACAAGATGCGTGGCCCTCCAACGAACAAGTCCACCATCCAGATGACCGGCAACACTCTTCGGGCGATCGAGCAATTGGGCCTGTTGGAGGAGGTCATGAGGATCGCCAAGCCAGTGTCGTCCATTGTTCTTCGCAGACCCAACATGTCAACAGTTGGCAAGATTGACACAATGTACCTGAAAGAAAGGTAAATATATGTACTTTCGTAAGATACAGGTATTTTAGTCCTGTGAGGGTTTCATTTTGTCTCTTTAGACATGCCATGCCTAATGACCTCATGCATCGGTGTATACTTTTTTCCAACAGGTACGGGCACTACTCTTGCATAGTACAGAGATCTGAGCTGTGCCAGCTCCTGCTGTCAAGGATTCCTCAAGAAAAGATTCGGTGGGACCGCCGCGTCTTGGAGGTCGTCAGTGGAGACCTTGGGGTGCAGTGCCGCTGCTCCAACGGACATGTAGAACAGGCCGACATCCTCATTGGCGCTGATGGTGCTCACAGCTCCATCCGCCAGAACCTTTACCGGGCGCTGCGAGAGAAGAACATACTGCCCAAATCAGACGCCGAGCCCCTGAGGTGCACTCAAAACTCTGTCATTGGCATGACCAACTCACTGGACGTTGAGCAGTACCCTGCGGCGGGGGCCCGGTTCAGCGAGGTTAACATTATTGTTGGCAAGGACGTCGAAGGAAGCCACTACACTGTAAGATGCTATACGTTTCACAAATGGAATTATGTTCCGAGTCGCGTCCTCTAATACCTCCACTTTATCTTTATTCTTCAATTAGATGTGGCTTTCTCCCGCTCCAGGCAATCGTATCGTCTGGTCAGTGACTGGCGAGTTGTTGAGCCCTGGGGACAGCGATGAGAACTTTCGACAGTCAGAGTTCGGGCCCGAGGCAGTTGATGCTGTGTGTGGATTGATTCAGGATCTCAAAACGCCTTACGGAGGCACCCTTGGCGACCTCATCAGACAATCTCAGCGCGACAACATTACTAAGGTTATGATCGAGGAGAAGCATTACAAGACGTGGTTTTACCGACGCACTGCTCTGATCGGCGAAGGTAAATATATCACTGAACTTCGAGGAGAAAAGACGAATTTGTGTCGATGCTCGAAACTTACGGTTATTTCCTTCTCCATCAATGAATGACATGCAACAGCCTGCCACAAGGTATATAGTGTGTCATATCTGTATAAATGTCCAATGCAAAGCGCGAGGCCACTAACGCGTAATTCTACTTCACGAAACACTAGTTTGTGCCATTCTCGGGCCAAGGAGCTGAGCAAGCCATCTTGGACGCAGTCTGCCTTGTCAACCTTCTGTACAAGATCGACCGCAACTCTTTGCCAGATATCATGAATGCCTTCCAGGTCTACCACGACCAGCGACACCATATCCTCAAGACGGCGCTCAATGTCTCGAGCTACATGTCGAACCTAATGGATAGCCAAGGACTCACAGGTGAGGTCAAGCGGACAATGACCTTCAACATGCCAGCCTGGGTCACGAACTCGAGCACGGACAAGATCCAGGTCCGGCCTTTGCTTAGCTTTCTGCCCGCAGTGGATGATCGTGGATCAAGGTCTGTCAGCACCAAGAGTGTATAGTAGGCGCGTAGGTATCATTATTTAGCATACACATTATTTTAACCCCCCAATAATACTAATTTGTTTAATTGTCCATTTGCGAAGATGTGAGCAGTAAAGAGTTCCTTGGAATGTTTCCCTTACGTGATGTGGTTCTTTGAGTATTTCTAGCAACACACCGAGACAAAACAAGTGGGGAAAGGAGGAGAATAAGACCACACACAAAGGGTCGCCGCACATAGACAGAGAAAAGCGAAGGAAGGATGAAGAGTGAAGAGTGAAGAGTGAAGAGTGAAGAGTGAAGAGTGAAGAGTGAAGAGTGAAGAGTGACGAGTGAGGATGAGGAGGCCGAAGGAAGACAGAATCTCGACGATGGGATTGACTGAATCAAAAGAAGGGCAATAATCACGTTCTGTGGTTTCAACAAAGCACACGACCCACACACACCGAAAACTAAGCACAGCGACAACGATAGCTTTCTCTTTTCTTCCCTTCTTTTCATTTCCTTACCTTCTTATTCTTTCCTTTTCCTCCTTCTGCTCCAAATTCATCCTTGTCCTTGGCTTCGACTAGCAACGATCTTCACCACCAAACCACACATATTTCTTCTCAAACACACACACTTTTCTTCTCAAACACACACACTTTTCTTCTCAAACACACACGCTTTTCTTCTCAAATACACACACTCAAACATGTCACTTCTCCACAGTTTCACACTGACCAACCAACATGAACGACATGAACGAGCGGAGTTTACGAGCGCACCCATAGAGAATCACAACCAAAACCACGACGACCACGACAACCATTGCCACCATCGTCGCCATCCTCACTACTCCACCACCGCCTCTTCCTCCTGTTGCTCCATGTCTTCTTCCTCCTCCTCTTCGCTTCTGTCCCGGAGAAAAAACCATCGTGTGCTCACCAACTCTCTTCCACATGAGCTGCTCGTCAAGATATTCTACAACCTCGAGACTCGACCTCAGCATCGGCACTCGTCCACCTCTTCCATCTCCTTTTCTTCCTCACTCTCCTTGGAACGGACTGACATTCTTTCTTGTTCACTCGTTTGTCAGGATTGTAAGTGGAAACTCAATAGTTTCTCCCTTTGTTTTTTTTTGTTTCTTTGGTGTAATTGTTGATAACCCTGCGTGCGTGCGTGCGTGCGTGGGTACGTGTGCGTGTTTGTGTTGTTTATTTGTGTGTGGAGGAGGAGGGTAAGGGGAAAAAGCGGGAAGTTTTTCTTTTTTTTCTTCTGTTCATGCAACTTCGTGCCCATCCATATGTTTTCTCACCGTGTCCCTTGCACCCAAGAAGAATGCATATGTTAGATCATATCTGTTTGGCTCACGGCATTGGATGGCGAGCTTGTGACTCGCCCATCAAAATCACTAACCCTTTCTTCATTGGACAATTCTTCAAACAGGGTACTACGCAGCCGTGGACACTTTGTGGCGAGATGTGGATCTGCAAAGCGTGGAGTCATTCATTCACTTTAGCCGAGCATTGGAGCCGTCGTTCTCGTACATCGGAAGAACAGCAGGAAGCCCGCCTTGTTACGACGACAACAACAACGAGGATGAAGACGAAGACATGGATGCATCTCGACCAATAGACTCAGGCGAGTATCACCCAAGGAACACCATCCATGGGATCCTTGGACATAAGGCCAAAGAAGAAACCAGAGGCGCTATTAATATCAACGGATCAACATCGGCAGTAATAACAGGGGATTCGTTGTTGTCGACAACGGGATCATCTTGTCCTTTAACGTCTCGGCACTCAGCTAAGCACTCAGAGATCTTGTCTTCGTCCGCTTCCAACAGTGGGCTGTCGTCGTTTTCGTCGTCTATGTCGACGGGTGCCAGTTCAATGTCGTCCTTGAGCCACGGACCATGTCCAGGTATGTGTGTCTGCGTTGGCTCAGTCGTCATTCCCCCGCATGTTGTACTGCTTGTACAGCCACTGGTCTTCTATTTCTGTCTTTAGGGGGGAAGAGACAATGGCTCTAGCTTTCTTGATCCTCCTCTTCTTCATCATCATCCTCTCTTACTTGAACCACTGTTGCTGCGGGAGGTGACAACTTGTTGCAGCGAGTTTGTTTCTTCGTTGGTTTGCCCACCTTCGGAAATTGTATCGACTTTTCCGAACACCATATTAACATGAGATGATTATGCACGGGTGGATGGTGAACACACACACACATAAACAACTGCATCCTGTGTTACCCCATGACTCTTTATTTTTTGTGTGGGCAAAGCATTCAGACATCCTTCCCTCCCTCTTCTCTTTCTCGATGTCGATGCACCCCCCTTCTTTTTGGCGTCATGTCACCTGCAAGCAGGCAGAGTGACAGAGTGACAGAGTGGACAGAGTGGTTCCTGACCACATCAATCCTGCTTTTGTTCTATCCTTCTCTTGGACTCTTGCCTTTACCTCGTCCCCTTTTAATTGATCCTATTACAAGATTGCAAGCATATCTGACAATCGAATTCACCGTTCCCTAGGTCAAATAGGATTCGCGGGAAAGGGCTACATCAGGACACTCTCCCTGGCGGGCTCCACAGACTGTCAAGCACCCCGACCGTTTCCCTATCTCCCCTCCTGCATCACGGACATACACCTTAGCTCACTCTCACCCTCCTTGACTCACTTGACCTCCCTCAATCTCGCGCACTGCTCGGCCATCTCTGACGTGTCCGTCATTGACATTGTCACATCATCTTCGCCATACCTCAAGAAAATCGATCTGACCGAATGTCGCTTGATCACAAATCTGACTGTCCAGGTCATTGCTCGACTCTGCTCACAACTGGAAGAGATATCACTCCAAGGATGTGGGCTCATCAAGGACGACGCGATCGAGGAACTGGCCCTGCACTGCACCCGACTGCAAAAGGTGGACATTGGCCATTGCCAAAGGGCTAGCGACCGCGCCGTTCTGGCGCTTTTGAGAAAATCGGGACGGATAAACGCTTGTCCATATGGCGGCTACTCTGCCTCGTCTTCGAAAGGATTAAAAGCCCAGACAAGAAACGCAAGGATCTCGAGGCTGGGAATTGCGGGATGCCGAGGCGTGACTATGATCGGGTTGATGGCAATTGGAGAACACTTGTCCCCAGACTCAGCATGCGAAACCGATGGCGATGGCGAAGACCACCTTTCAGTCGAGGACGTATCATCTCTACTCTCCTTTGAATTCACCAGTCCATCCCCAGCACCAAGGACGCAAAACGTACAAGGAGGGCCTAACCAAAACCTGTCGTCGTCCCCGGTCAGGCGAATTTTTCGCTCACTGCCAACAACTCTGGAAGAGATCTCAATCCATGACGCCCATCATCTGAACCACGACGACATACTCTGTTTGGTTCAAAGAGTTGGACTCACGCTGAGGAGCCTTCGCTTGGACAACGGGAATGCAGTGACCCCCGACACCCTGACCTACATCCTTGGTGCATGCCCAAAGCTGACAGTGCTCTGTATTCCAAGAGCAACACGCCTGGACGACACAGGAGTCATTCAGCTGGCGACTGCTCGATGTGCAGCCAGCTTGGTCGAGTTGGATTTAAGTGCCTGCCGCAATCTGACCGATGCCTGCCTGACGCGCCTGGCACTGGCTTCACGAGACACCTCTACCTCTTCGATAAACGCATTGTCTCATGACATCAAAGGCAAAGGCAAAGGAGGAAAACCACCACAGGATCCGCCATGTTTGTTCCCGAACCTTCGGCGACTGGACCTTTCGTACAATGGCAAATTGACCTTGACTGGCATTATCCCCCTAGTCATGTCACTCAAAAACCTCTGTGCCCTTGATGTCTCCTTCTGCGGCGATGGCGTGACCACCACTTGGACCTCGTCGCTCGAGACCCTGCGAGAGTCTCTCAATCCCATTATCTCCCAATCAACTTCCGACATTCAAGGACGCGCCAGTCCACATAATATGTCAACTCTATCAACTCTGCCGTCGATATCACCATCTCAGCATCAATCGCCACCGGCACACTCTTCGTTGTCTATGCCTCTTCAGAATGTGGGTACCAACGCTCCACTGTCACCACCACCAACCTCAACACCAACCCCAACAACCACAGGAACGGTGCCATGGCGCCGAGGCCTGGGACGCTATGTAGGCCCTATGTTGAACCGACCCACACAGGACAACTGCGTTTTACCGCAACATCCGCAACAGCACCCTGGTCAAAGCATAAGCTATTCGACAGCCACGTCTGATATTAGTCGACGCAGGTTCTCCAATCCTGGAGCGTACCCAACCGATGACGACTGTGATAACCAGAGTGGCAACAACCTCAGTCGACGATTCTCAGCTCCGTCTTCAACGTCCTCGTCATCTTACTCCCTTGCATCATGTTCTTTTGTACCTTATTCTGCCCCACCTATTCATCTCGCAGGAAGGACCGAGCTGTTGGAACAAGCACCAAGAAGGGTCGGTATTTTACCTTCGTTCCACCTCGAGTCCTGGTTCACGCCGTTACACCAGCACCAGCTCCAACAGCTCTTTCAGATCCAACTACAGCAACAACGCGAGCTTCAAATGCAGGTTGCGGAAGTGGCGAACCAAGGCCAGCCTCAACAGAATCAACTCATGCATGCTTCGGCCCTCGCATCCGCAGCAGCATCAATAGCTGTGCTCCCACCAGAAATGATGGTCCACCCCGTCATGACCGCCACCCGTGTCGGAGTGGCCACGATTGGTGGATCAACAGCGTCTGCAGAGTTGTTTGATTTAGAAGACGACCTGGACACCATGCATGACGCCTCTAGACGAACAACCGGTGGTCGAAGACCCTCAGATGGCCAGACAATGAACTCTGGAAACAGTTCAAGTCGCCGTAGTTCGGTTAGTGCCAAGACTATGGCCTCGGGCCACTGCGAGGTCTCTGGTTGGGGTCTTTCAAAGCTTAGGGAAGAGTGGAGCAAAAGCATCACTTGGGCGTAGACACATAAAGCAGTCACAGTGTTTACTCGATTTTTTTTTCTTTTTTCTTATGGCCAGGAACAGGCATTGACTCCCATCTTAAACCTCCATCACCCTTCTCCCCACCTTCCATCAACGCAATACCGTACATATAATAACAATACATCATGACCCGCTATACTAAACTCGAGAGAAAGCGCCATGTCGATGCCGGCGAATCCTTTGCTGTGACACCCTTGCAGCCCTCCAAGAAAGTCGAGTCCTCAGCGCCAGCACCAGCACCAGCACCAGCACCAGCACCAGCACCAGCACCAGCACCAGCACCAGCACCAGCACCTACAGCAGATGCACCCAAGGAAAAGTCAGACGACAACAACAACAACAAGAGAAAGGCTGACGGCGCAGAGGAGAAATCACAGGATGGAGCTGGCCCTTCAAACAAGAAGGCAAAGTCAAAAAAGGGCAAGGGAAAGGCCGATCAAGGTAAAAAGACCTGTCCGTCTATGCAGCATGGAACATGGATCTAAGGGTATTCCACGGGATCCGAAAAACAAAAAAGGACGCCTCTAACCAGTGTTGCCGTCATCAAACCTACGGAAAAATATAATCTCTAGACAAGACAGACAAGTCCGAGAAGCGTCGTCTGCGACGCCAGAAGGAGCGCAGCAACGGCTCTGTCTGTTTCGCCTGCCGCAAGACAGGCCACAGTGCCAAGAACTGTAAAGAGACTTCGGGCGTCGGCATGTGCTACAGCTGTGGATCCCTCGAGCACACGACCAAGGATTGCAAGAAACTGAGCAAGGACGGCAACAAGTTCAAGTTTGCTACCTGCTTTGTCTGCAAGGAGACGGGGCATTTGGCCAGTGCTTGCCCCAAGAATGAGAAGGGCCTGTACCCCAAAGGAGGCTCGTGCCGGTTCTGCAATAAGGTCGACCATTTGGCCAAGGACTGCACGCTCACCAAAGACGGTAATTGTCCATGCTTTTTTTTTTTTTTTTTTTTTTTTTTTGGAGCAAGGATGTGGGTGAGATTTTGCTCTGGACAGTGGAAGAATTGATAACTGATAACCGAACTGTCGCTTTTGTCTTCAATAGAGGTTGGCACGGTGACTCTTGGAAAGATTGATCTGGTTCAGGGAGCAGATGACGACGATTTCCATATCTTTGTGGACGAGAAGCGCAAGTTGACAGAAGAGCAAAAGGCGATCAAGAAGATGGTCAAGACTCCTGCCAAGCCTGTCAAGAAGGTTGTCTCTTTCTAGAGAAGTAGTTTCTACAAGCATCTAGCACATTAAAAAAAGTATGGAAAAGGCAATCAATATGTTCCATGAGCAAGACGCGAGATACGTCCGGGCTATATAGCTCCTTCGGATAAACATAATCCTCATATGCCATCCTTGCGTGTAGGACTCACAAAAACATCGGACCGAGCACATATCGACATATCGGGCAAATCGGACCAAGTGCCACGAACACGTCTCAAATGGCGCTCACTTCACAAACCTTCTTGTGCTCGTGGCAGCGCTTTTCATTCTGAGTGGATCTGCGTTTATTTTATTGCAACTTTGTTCCCACCGCTTGCTGTGCATGTGTCCTATCTTTTCTTTTTTATACCAACAAGACATTGGAGGTTTGAAAAAGTCCTACCTTGGTTCTTTTTTTTTTTTTTTTTTTTTTTTTTTTAACTCGCGGTATGTGATACATACCGCTACGCGCCTAATGTGGCGTGCGCTTCGTTACGTACCATCGTGAAATAATACAAAGCTTGATGTGTGGCCAAAAACTTCACAACTTTCAATGGGCACTGCTCGAAGCGAAAAGCGACGGTCAAGGTATCAGTTGGAAATCCAAGGACCGACGCGATTTTTGTCCTTAAAACAACGCGCTTAATAGACACTGTTTTTCAAAAATAAAGGCACCGCCAAGAAGCAGTACGAGATGGTCGACTTGTCGATGGAACTAGGAGCCAACGCGCGCTTTAGTGCGGAAAACGCGCCGGATCAAATAAGATGTATTGGATAAAGAGTGTGTCCAGTTCTCGACAAGAGCGTGGTTGCTCCAATGACAAAGATGAGGGTATTTCAAGGCCATAACACAAACGAAAAGGGAAAACGTCATGGCACACACACGCACACACACACACACACATCCAGATCTCGCCTTCGTGGCTATTTTGATCAATAGAGTTGATTACGATGTCAACAGCCGATAAAAAAGAAGGCACGAATGTTTACACACACACACGCACACACACACGCACAAGGCCAAAGAAATTGCCAACGAACATCGTTGGGCTCCTCTTCGCTTGTCCTTTTTGTTCGATTTTCATCTCTTCTTGACCAGTTGCAGTTGCCCGCTCCTCTAGCAATTGGTGGCCACAGAACTCCACAACGTGGCTCGATCCATCGTTGGAAATGCAAGGAGGTGAGCGCTTATTTGTAGCTTCGATAGAGTATTCTTTGCGCGTACAACGTATTCGTTGTTGTTTGTATTACACTTGGGGAGAAAAAAAATGATTGTTTTTTTTGTGTGCAATAGTCCAAGAGGCCCAACTCGGACTTAATTGTCTCCGCGAGCAATTTCCCACAGCAACATAGCTGGATGGTCAAGCAACTCTGGTGAATGCAGATACTCGTCGGCTATACCCAGAACGGTTGTGGGGATGGGTCGCTACTTTGGTTGCTCATGCATTTTGGAGTGTTCGCAATGCATGGATGTACATGAACCATATATACCATTTGTACCATTTGTACCATTTGCACCATTGAAGATACTCGTGAGATATCAAATATTCAATAAACAACGCAAGTCATTAGATGAAAGAAAAAGTTGTTAGACCACATCCAGAAGAATACACTCCATGCAATCTCTTTTCCAGAGGAACCATGCATCAGAGCATACACTTGGTGTTTGTTTGTCAAGGTCGCCCTGGCATATTCTGTCGTTCGTCTTCACTCCACTCCGTCCTCCATGTAGAGCCTGTCATAAAAGCCTCATGTCTAGATCCACTTGTACACCATTGGACATTCCACTCTTTTGTTCTTCACTCAGCAGTGACAATTATTTGCTCATTTCTTTTCTTTTCTTTTCTTCATTAGGACATGAGGCATTACGATCGATCAAGAATACCTAAAATGAGTGCCGAGAGGGGTTTCCTTCCCAGTGGCTCGACAATGGCTTCATTTGGCAGTTGGGTCTGGTTCTCTGCGTTGGCACACGTTTCTGCTATGCGCAGTTATTTTTTGTCGTTTATATATACGTAACGGAATAACTCTGGCCAAATAAATAACAAATACAGATAGGGAGCAGGAAGAGGGCCACTTGTGGTGCCACTCATTGTGCCATCAGATCAAAGGTGCCATGGTTGCCATCTTCGATTTCTTTTTTTTTTTTTTTTTTTTTTTAATTTTGTTCATTCCTGGTATGAACAACCGCCTTCGTTACCAGGGACTGGCATCGAGAGTTATCCCAGGGGAAGACCACTAAGAGGTTCACCCGGGTTGTGCTTTACAAGTACACATATGAGTTTTGCCTGGGAACGTCTTTTTTTTTCTCTCACCAAATGGCCCAAAGAAGAAAAAAGAAAGAGCGTTGGCCAATCATGTGGGAGGGATATGCCATATGTCGACGAGAGCGAGAGCGACAGGGACACGCCCCCTCTTCTGAGGCCCAATATGGGAAGACCAAGGCTCTACATATTTTGAAAATGTCAATTCAGTCCGTTCTGTCAGTTCTGTCAGTTCTGTCAGCTCTGTCAAATCCTTGGGTGCACAATAACCGACCAACGATGTACACAAACAAACAAAACCTTCTATCTCTTTGTAAAGTATCCCTGGGCAGAGAAAGACAGAGAGTGGATGCATATGTCAGTGAGCTCTATCTTCTTGGACAGTCCAACTGCCAACCCTAAACTCTGATTCGCCAACTGTCCATCTGAGCAAACCCTGGACAACCCTATCAGAGGACGCAATGGCATGGCATGCGTTCCAATGTGGCGCCAGAAACAGTCAAGTCCATCTGTCCACAAGGGAATGGCTCGCCCTGACCATTGGATGGGCATGGACAAAGGGCAAGCAAGACAAATAAAGTGGGAAAGAGCACTTTGTCATTTCATGGTCAGCCTAAAGAGTCCGTTCGAACCTCACTCCATTCATTGCTAGACTAGTGCGTGAATCCTGTACTCCACCCATGCAAAGTGCTTTCTTCCCTTTCTTCCTTCCACCATCTCCCGATGATTGAAAAAAAATCACACTCAATGGCTGATGGGCAAGGGCTCACCACACGAACAAAACTTGACAGTGGTGTGGTCTCTTGTTCCTCCATTCACGAAAACGTGAGAGGCACCAGTGGCCAGTGTGCCTTTGGGCGGAACAGAAAAAAAAACAGAAGCACACAAGCACCCATATGCTACGCCAACATACCACAACCCATTCCTCGAGGGTCAATACACAGACAGACAAGGTTAATGTTCTTTCTTCTTGGACTAAAAACAGAGAGCGGAGGTATCCTTTCCTATTCCAACGACAGAACGCATGAACAAACTAAGAAGCACTCATGTACAATGGTAAAATGTAGGGGCACGCGAGAGAAAGAAAAAAAAGAAAGATATAAAACGGTCTTCATCCCCCAGCAGTTTCTCCTTTTTCTTCACTTTGATCCCTTAGTCCAACAACTCCAAGTTCAATACTTCTCTTCCTTCGCCCTCTTCTCCTTTACCTCCACCCTCATAACTAATATTCACAATGGTCAAGGTTTTCTCTTTCGCTTTGGTTACCATCGCTACCGCAATCGCCGCTGTCTCGGCTGCCCCCCTTGATCCTGCTGGTCAGTTCAAGCGCTTGGGTGCCTGCCCCGACCTTGGATGTGTCTTCCCCCCAGACAGGTAAACATGTCCTCCCATCTCATCCGCACATCCAGCACTCACTTCATCTCCCACAAGACTACCACCACCGCAATGATCTTTCTCTACAAAGCACTCGGCAACCACATCCACACTCTTGGGGCCTCTGCGCCCTTTTCTTCCTCACCAACCACTCCGTGTGTCATCTCTTGGTCATTTTTATTTATATCTACGACCCTCCCTTGAACCTGCTCCTACTATGCCCCCTGCCTTAAAACCAGGGATTGCACCTGCTCTGCACACCAAATGAATTATGCGTCCGCGAAGGTGTACGAATACCGGGAAATATACAGAAAATCTGACATGTCACCTTATTTCCCTTCTGTAATCCTTTAGAGCTGAGTTCCTCGCCGGTGCCCACTTCGATGTCCGCGTCGAGATCCACGCCGAGAACGATGCCAAGCCCAACACCGACTACAGCTTGACCATCCAGAAGATCTCCAACTCCCACGATGCTCGCGACAACAAGCACGGCAACAAGCCCAAGCTTGTTGACTTCTCCAAGTTCTCCAAGGTCAAGCCCTCAGCTCAGGAGTCTTGGGACTTCAACTACTTCAAGGATGCTGCTGCCTACTGGAAGGCCCAGGATGGTGACAAGACTTCCGCCACCCCCGTCCACGTCGCCTCCACCGCCTGGCGCCAGGTCTCCATCAAGGAGCCCGGTACCTACAAGGTCACCTTGAAGTACAACAACGGCAAGAAGACCGAGGCCACCTGGGTCGTCAACCCCGTCTCTAAGCGCAAGGCCAAGAACGTCATCTTGTTCATTGGTGACGGTATGACCACTGCCATGATCACCGCTGCCCGCTTGATCTCCAAGCCCCACACCAGCGGTAAGTACTCCAAGCACATGCACATGGACCAGTTCCCCGTCCTCGGTCACATCATGACCCACTCCTTGGACTCGCTCATCACCGACTCGGCCAACTCTGCTTCGGCCTACAACACTGGCCACAAGTCCTCCGCTGGCGCTCTTGGTGTCTACCCCGATTCGTCCGTCAACCCCTTCGATGATCCCAAGCAGGAGTTGATCGCCGAGTTGTTGCGCCGCCGCTCCAAGAAGGCTGGTGGCAAGGGTGGTGTCGGTATCGTCACCACCGCTGAGGTCCAGGACGCCACCCCCGCTGCCGTTTTCGCCCACACCCGTAACCGTGATGAGAAGGCCACCATTGTTGACCAGATGATTCACGGTGCCAAGCCCGTTGTTGCCGATGTCATCCTTGGTGGTGGTGGAAGGTATTTCCACAGCAAGACCGGAGGCAAGTCCCTCAACGGCACTGACTACTACGCCGCTTACTCCAAGGAGCGCGGCTACAAGGTCGTCAACGACAAGGATGGTCTTCTCAACTACAAGGGCAAGGATCCCCTTCTCGGAATCTTCCACTCCACCCACATGGACGTCTGGATGGATCGCAACGTCTACAAGAACAACTTGGCCAAGACTGCCTCCGATCCCACCGGTACCGGCAAGCCCGCCTTGAACCAGCCCAACTTTGACCAGATGGTCCTCAAGGGTCTCGAGGTCCTCGACAAGCGCTCCCGCAACGAGGGTTGGTTCCTCATGGCTGAGGCCGCCTCCGTCGACAAGATGATGCACCCTCTCGACTACGACCGTGCCCTCGCCGATCTTTTGGAGTTGGACAACACCATCGGCAAGACCAAGGAGTGGCTCAAGAAGCACAAGCTTGACAAGGACACCTTGATCCTCGTCACCGCTGATCACGCCCACTCCTTCGATGTCTACGGTTCCGTCGACACCCAGTACTTCAACTCCTTCTCCGCCTCCGAGGAGGCCGAGAAGAAGAACTCCATCGGTACCTACGAGAACTCTGGCTGGCCTTCGTACGTCGATGCCGACGGTGATGGTTTCCCCGACAACTGGGATGTCCGCTACACCTTGGCTGCCGGCACTGCTGGTTTCCCCACCCACCGTGAGGACTTCCAGGTCTCCATCAACGGCTCCAACGTCCCCGCCGTCCTCCAGTCCTCGTCCCACCACCACTACCCCGTGTACGACGCCCCCGAGGGTGCCAAGGGAATCTTCAAGGGCGCCACCTTGTCCAACAGCGAACAAGTCGGCGTCCACTCTCTCCAGGATGTCCCCATCTTTGCCTCCGGCCCCGGCTCTAACTTGTTCGCTGGTATCCAGGACAACACCGAGATCTTCCACAAGATCGCCGAGGTCTTGGGTCTTGGTGACCGCGAGTAAATCTTTACTCATAGCCCCCAACCTCCCATTATACCATTTTTTTACGTCTTTATCTTTGAAGCTGCTGCTAGCATAGCATTCACCTATCCTCAATCGCACCCATAATAGAGAAAATGAGGAGAAAGTAACAGCGGAGAAAAACAACAGCACGCACCACATACTTCATTTTAATACCTTCATGAAAACAAAATAAAAATACCCAAGAATTCTCATTCTTAACTTGCTTGTCTGTAGCTACTAAGGGGTTGGAATTCAGTGTTTTATTTTTTGTTTTATTTTTATTTTTTTTAATTATTATTTTTCCAAGTAAAAATGGCAACGCTGAAGGATGCATGTACTCGTTGCATCAGACCGTGGTTGATAATGCAAAATCGCTGTTCCGACAGGTGTCCATGTCTCCATTTTGTTTGTATTAGGTGAGCATGATTTCGGTGATGGGATGGAAAACGGGTTCAAGCCGAAGTTAGTTTTTTTTTTTTGAGGTAATAGGTGTTTTTGAGGGTGCACCCGCACAAAAATAATTTTCGACGGCATGGTACCCTGCTATGGGGGGTTCATACTCACAAACTCGACTTTTCTTTCTCCCTTCCTTCCAACTTTCATCCTAGACCCGATTTTGATTGGCATCACTCAAAATCCTGTTCTTGAAAAACAAACTACATGAAACGGAGGATACTGGGCAGAACAGTGACCATGCATTATCAACCAGAGTCCAATTCGAATATGTATATGCATTCTTCAGCGTTGAATTAAACCAAGAGAGGTAGGGGAGATTTGGTGGCAATTTCGCTCGAAGTGAAGGGATCAAATCTCGTCCTTCGTCTGATTTTGAGCAGCATCATTCACATTCCGCGAACAAAAACATACAACATCAAACGGTGCAACGTGGTTCAAAAAGTGATTTGTCTTTAGAAACTTGGGTTCATTTTGATCGCTTTCATGCATCCTCTCAATGGTTCATAGATTCAGGGTGAGCACAAGAGGATATAAAAATAAAAAAAAAATCAGCATCAAATCAATACTGAAGGCTGTTGAAGTTATCAACTTTAGTCACCTGTGTTTATTTCCGACGGTCGTGTTTTCGGTGATGCTCAAGTATTAGCTCTACTCTAGCCCCTCCATCTAACCACTCTCATCAAATTTGGCTTGGTGTTGGTCTCCACGCGAACTAAAAGCCAGTTCGCGGGGATTAACAGTAGAAACGAACGGGAACGTGCCAAGCCGTCTTCTCCCAAAGGCTTTGGCGGTGAAATCAGAGATGGTGGTGGTACACTTACTCTAAGAACTTAAACTTCAAATGAACCCTCAACCTCATCCTCGACGACCACCATCGGCTGATGGTTTTGTGATTGAGTTTGGATTCTTGACGTGTTCTAGTTTTCTTCACAAGCCAAAATCTTGACATTTCTTGTATGTTTTTTATTTTGCCTTCCACTTTTGTTACTCAAGCATAGCGAGTAAAGTCTACAACAGGTTCAAGACTCATGATGGACGAGGTCTGGTTGCCAGAACTAGACGTTGATCCACCGGTCGCGGTTCCGGACGTTCCACTGTTGGAAGAAGAAGATCCACCTCCAAGACCAAGGCCAAGTCCCAAGCCCAGCCCAATCCCGGACGATGTGGCACCGTGGCCAGACGCACCAGCGTTGGCGTTGGATCCGCTGCCGGCATGGGCCGCTCCTGGACGTGACCCAGCTCCAGAGGCGGCCGTGTTGGCGTTGTTGAGACCTCCAGATCCACTTCCTCCTCCATTCGAAGCTGCCCCCAGTCCAGACGCACCCTGGCCAGCGCCCGTGCCTCCACTGGTCAGTCTCTCCTTGACACGCTTGATCTGCCGCAGACGCTCCTGCCAGTTGGAAACATACTCGACACCACTGTTCTGCAGATGTTGGTAGTACACTTGTGCATAGATATTGGCATGGAGTGCCATCTGGCGAGTGAACCGTGCTAGCTCCGAAGCACTGATGATCTTGGGTGTTGCCAGGGGTCCAATCTCGGGCATGTCGGGTCGTCGCAGCATCACCACCTTGAACCACACGTTCTTGAACGGCTTTACAGCGCTAGCTCCAGACCCGGTCACGGTGGTCGGAGTAACGGACGAAATCGACTGTCCTTCAGTCAGAGCACCGGCCTCGCCTTCTGTGCCACTGACACTATCTTGCTGCTGCTGCTGCTGCTGCTGACTGACCCGACTGGCGCGCTCCGTGAACGTGACAGAGGCCATGGAGACCGGCGTGACCACCACAGTCATAAAATTAAACTGTCCCGAGATCGTTCCAAAGTCATACTCGGATCCAGACTCGTTGAATACAATTGTCACCCAGTCGTTACCAATGTGTCGCTTCTTGCCGCTGAGCTGTGGGTCATGCGGGTTGTTGGGCATCATAGTCGCAACGTGGAAAATCATTTGCGTGATCTCGTCCTGGTGCGAGTAGGCATACTTCCCGTCCAGGTCCATCTCCAAATCCAGTCCTCCTGCATAGATCTTGGCGCCTTGCAGCCGAACCAACGATCCTAGACCGGTCAAAAACTTGGTGTACTCGGACGATCCATGCGTGTTGCCCAGGATCTCGGATTCCTTGCTCTGTCCCTTGCCCACATACAAGACTCCAATCTTGTGGAAATCTACGACAGGTGTTCGGTCCAAGACTCCCAGAGCTCTGCTGGTGGCATCATCCTCTGCCAGCAGAATGGGCACCTCGCGAGCCACAAGATCTGGATGGGATGTCAGCTGCATGAACAGGAAACTGGGGTCTACATATGTCTCCATCTTGGTCTTGGAGAACGAACTGTTGTTCTCGCGCTCATAATATCCAGTACTGCTATCACCTGCGATTGAAGGCCGATGGTCGTCGTATCCAAGAGCGTATCGATGAACGCGACCTGCTGCTGTTGTGATGCTGTTGTTGCGTGACGAGGCCAAAGAGACAGAGCGGCGGACATCCTCCCGCTTGATGTTGCCAACTGACTGCGACAGCAGCGATTTCGTCTGCTCCAATGCGCCTCCAACAGGTCCTCTGCTCAATTCAGCATGCTTCACGCCGGTCTTATGGGAGCTTGCGTGCTCTGAAGCAGACTTTGATCGACCCAGGGTGGTGGCAAAGACTCCTGCAGAAGTCGATGTGGATGCGACAGCAGCGGGAAGAGCTCCCAGAGGCGGAATATCCGATGCTGTGTTGCTAGCCTTGTCAGGATCCGTTTGGTCGTCTCCTGTAAGCTGCGAAGGACCTGGGCCCTGCAAAGGGTGGAGGGATGGCGATGAGAACATAGCGACATGTTCTACGGGAGCTGTGTGGACTCGATGATGACCAGACTCAAAAGTCAATTTGGATGGCACTGAACTCATAAACGACCGAGACGGCGGCGAGCTTGATGGGGTGTTGTCTCCCGAGGGAAGTGGCGAGGCTTTGGGTGTCTGATGAGGTGTTTGTCGCGGGGTGTGGAGAGGAGTATGGAGTGGAGTCTGATGGGGTGTAGGCTGAGGTGTTGACCGAGGTGAAAGCCATGATGGTCGTCCTTCGTGTAGCCGCTGTGAAAGTCCAGAGACGGCAGCCAAGTGTTGATCCTCTTCATGTCGGCTTTGAGGTTCCATCATCAGTCCCAATGATTGCTCGGGAACAGCCGGATCTCTGTCCATGCTTACAGACACAGCGGCAGAATGAGCCGCTTCCTGTGCGTGTTCTTCCTGAAGCCTTAAAAGAGTCGGCAATGAACTGAAGTCAAAGTCATCCGTAGAGTCCATGAACATGTCGTTCTCGATTTTGAGCAAGAACGAGACAGTTCCTGAGGCTCGGCGCACAATAATCTCAGCCCACCCAATGTTGTGTGCCGTACGGATAGTGATGAACGCGTTCCCTTGAAGCCACGTCTTGTTGATCACTCTTCCTGTCTTGCCACTCGGTCCCATGAGCATTTGCTGGATCAACGAAGGTCGAGGTTTCGGTTCGACATTGGCATAGGAGTATCGGGCCAACATGTCCATGCACGTCTCTGTTTGCTCATCAACTTTCTTGCCGGACTCATTCGCCATAAGAAGGTTGCGGACAATATAGGGAACATATTTTCGGCGCTCTTGCAGCCTCTGAAGCATAAACCAGACGTCGATGACTTGGTAAGCCAAGATGAGCACGTACTGTGGAAGTGCTCTTGCTCCAGCCGTTGGCTGAGCTTGAGACCCTGCGGGAAGAATCGGTGATGAGACTGTTGAGGACGATGGAAAGGGTGATGATGTTGGCTGGGCACTGCCGGCGACACTGTGGGTATATTGAATGTACTTCAACGCAATGCCAAACACGCGCTTGTAGTCAGTCTCGACAAAGTTGGAGTAGAGCATCGGCAGGCGAGCAACCGTGGACAGGAATTCGAGGATGTGGACACTAATAGTGGCCGTCGACATGATCTGCGAAAGCTTGAGAACTGTTGCTGAAAGATGCTTGGTCATAGACTGAGGCAGTTCGTAGCAGCAAACGACCAGAGCGTGGATGCAAATCTTAGCACAGGTGGCCTGCCTCTGAAGACCAAACACAAAGGCATGCACCAGGTCGTGCAGCTCCTGCGTGCTAAACTTGCTGTTATAGCAGATCAGAATAACCAAGACCTTGTACGCAAGAATATGGATGTTATGTCTCTTGGCACTGAGGGGGAGGTTACGTAGCGAATCTGGGATCTTGTCGCGGAGAGTCATGTCGACAAGGATACTGTGGAGCTTGGTGATCTGCTCAGGGCTATTGCAGAACAGATGCTTGTTGAAGAGCTGAGTCGGCAACCGCTGGATGACAAACGAGTAGATTTCAAAATCCTTTTCTTGCTCAAGGATCGACAGGATTCCAGTCATATACAGCGGAATGTTGAGGATAAGCTTGGCACAGCCAATGAGCGGGGCCGGGAGAGCGTCGTCTTCTTGGTTGTTGTCGTCAGTGGTGGAGGCCATTTCGAGGTATGATATCACATATGGGCTGGCCTGAACAGATCGACCTTGCATCAGTGGTTTCCAGTTGAGTGAAGGATGTGAAGAAGGCGAGGAAGTCGTGACTGATGACCGCGAAGCTGCCGTAGTTACTACAGTCCTCTGGTTCCCTACTCCCACTACTCTTTCGCCTCGATCCTGTCTGGTTTCCTCGCTCAGTAACTGCTCTGTGGCGGCAGTCATGCTCTCAATGGTACTGGGATCTGTGCAAAAAACCCGGTGGTCCAGGTCAACTCGAAGGCAGAGCAAAAAGTCGAGAAGAACCAGCCGGCTGGCCTTCTGGATGTCTTGATTGATCGCCAAGCTGACAAGAAGTCGGAAAAAGTCGTCCACGCGAGATGCGCCACTTGGGTCATAAAGGGCATACTGAAACAGTTCGATAATCCCAATAGCCACCGTCAACGACTGGCAGGCTACCACCGTCGTTGGATGATGAGGCAACTGTTGATTTGATGAAAGTGAGGACGACATGCCAAAACGGGATGCAAGTGACGGCTGCACAGTGCTTCCAGCAGGCGGTGGTTTGGGCACGTGGCAGGAGCATCGAACACATCGAACCAGCTTGTCCAGCAACTTGGGGAAGAGGTCGTCCGAAGCTATCCTTGTTGCGCTGATCAAGAGTTGGGATAGCTGTGACGCAATTCCCTGGTCTGATTCCGTGTCCAGACGGTCAAACAGATCCATGAAAACTGTCGTGATGATCGTGTCGTCAAAAAAATCCAGAGACGACTCGTACACGTCCACCGCAATCTGAAGAGCTCGAGCCCGAATATTGGGTCGCTTGTCCTGAATGACCGATTTTTGCATTAAGGTATGCAATCGCTCGAGCCAGTTGTTGGTATACGGGTAGAATTGATGCTCGGCGCGGTAGTAGTTCAAGAGCAACAGCAAAGTATCTTCGGGAAGTTGATCCTGCAGAGTCGCCAGCAGTGCCATGAGCCGAGTTGTGATCCCTTGCAGGTTTCCCATGCTGTGAAGGTCGAGTAGCTGGAACAGAAGATTACCATAAGCGGAGCGGAGAGTATCAGACGGGGGTCCTGTGCCATGTGTCCTTGCTCCTTCAAACACGAAGGGCTTTCCTGGTTGGTCTTCAGTACGTTTCTCCAATACTGTCTCCACCATCCTCTCCAGAATATACAGGATGATCTCGTATTCTAGATCACCAAGTCCAGTTCGATGTTGAGAGTGGAGCAAGACATTCAGGCTCTGCATAACGTCTTGATCAATGTCCCGCGACTTGAAGTCGACAGCACTCTTTAGCGACCAAAGGATAGTCGATGATGAGACAGAGAGGGTATCGATCGGCGTGGACCCCCAAACGGAGCGCTGAAGCAGTCGAATAGATCCTTGAATAACTCGAATATGGGCTGGACTGAGTACGCTTTCGTTTTTGGACCGCAGGTTCAAACACAGAAGCCTGATAGCACTGTGAGCACTGTGGCTCTTCATGAGGTTAAGAGTGATGCTCCATGCCTGGTCCTTGTAAGTGTCTGAGAGTGTTGTGTAACAGAGAATCTTGAGAAAGGTCGCAAGTCCCTCTGAAGGCACGTAGCCATAGCGCACAATGACGTCCAGGAATCCGATGGTATGAGGTGTATCCTCTGGGGCGTTGATGCAGATGGTGTGAAGCAGATCAAGCAGGCTTGCAATCTCGAGTTCGTCAAAGAACACAAAGTTGAACTTGACCACGTTGATCAGGAGAGCCATGGTTGTATCGAAATGGGGGATAGGCTTCTGCAGCAAGATGAGGTGTGGTGCACTGCTGCTGAGGGATGCCAGGGACGTGGTCGATTTCTGCATGCCGAGTCGTTGTTGGCTCATATGCTGGGCCACTTTGGCGGCTTCGAAACTCGAGGCAATCCAGTGCGCCAACAGTCGGACAATGTTCTTTTCAAATCCATAGACGTCTCTGCCATTTTTGGTGAGAACAGTGAGTGCCTGCAGCTTGTCATCAAAGTCTTCCCAAATCTCGTGATTGTTGATGCACAGGTAAAAGATGGCTCGGAGCATTCCCAGATCCTCAAACTGCCCATTGATGCACGAGATCATAAAGTTCCATGCCGCCTTTCGGGCGTTATGTGGCACTCCTGCCTCCAGCAAGTCCTCGATTGCAACCCATAGCTCACTCGTGTGCTGGAAAGGGTAGTTGATTATGATTCCGCTCAGCTCGTCCAGGGTCCTCAGCCGTGATTGCAGGGTATTGACTCCGGGTAAGAGTTGTTGGACAATCTCGTTAGCATCGATGGGATCTGATGGGCGGGCAGAGTCGAGTCGCAGGTTCTCGTGTAGTGATGCTTCCTTAGAAGAGACCCTGAACTTGAAAAAGCTGTTGAGCTTGGAGGATGTTGGTCTGGACTTGCTCATGGCGCGAGACTTGACTAAACAAGATGCAAAAGCAGCGGTACCATGGTCAACAACTATGCATCGCTTTTGACCGTTGATACGTCTGTTCTAATTGCACCCTTTCTTTCCTCCTTTTACCTGCGACTGGGATATTCAGATGGAACTGGTTCACCCAGTTGTGAAATGGACTTCAGGATGTACTGAGTAGGTTGCTGAATTGAAGGTCTATTAGGAAGCAGCATGCACACGCCAGTTGAATTAGTCCATTGATGCTAACGACTTCCTTAAAATGGTTCCATGCATTTGAACAGCTGCCCTACCTTGTTGTGTCCCAAATGAAAATGATAGTTTATAGACAATCCTGGAAAAGCGAATCTCAGGTCTGTGTCATAAGAGGGAAGGAAAGGAGACAATGCATGCCACGTCCGAACGCGTTTGTGACTGAGCTGGATTAAATGAATGGAAACTGGAGTGGAAAGTGTAGGCTTGAAGAGTCGAGACAAAAAAAAAAAAAAAAAAAAAAAAATGCTGCCTTTGCGTCATTTTATTCTTCCCTCCTGTTACTCCCACACCTCGCCACCCGTCCACCCACATGCTGCACTAGTTCGCTGTTGGACATACTAACAGCCTTTTCAATCATCTACCACCCATGCACAACATTTCTGTGTTCAAACAATCGCTCGCTGGGGAGCTTTTTAGTAGGAGAATATACAGGTTTTGCTATGAAGCTAAAACTTTTGTTGCATCCAAAGACAGAACATTTAGAGCTGGCCACAGGCTTCAATGGTGACAACCTTCTTGGTGGTGCCGGACTGGGAGCCGTACTTCTCGATAGCCTTGACAACATCCATGCCATCGACGACGGAGCCGAAAACGGTGTGCTTGCCATCCAACCAAGCGGTCTTGACGGTGCAGATGAAGAACTGGGAGCCGTTGGTGTTGGGGCCAGCATTGGCCATGGAGAGGATACCAGGGCCGGTGTGCTTCAACTGGAAGTTCTCATCCTTGAACCTACGCGAAAGATGAAAAGGATTGAGGGAAATAATAATTGCGGTCAGATACCGTTTGTCCCCTTCAAATGCAATCAAAATACCATACCAGCGCAGATTTTTTTTTTCCAACCCCTCCCCAAGTTTAGAATCCAAATTTTTGGTCCAGGGGCGTCTGGGTGCGGTGACGTGAACACATCAATTGACAAGACAACAAATAGAAGAAAAAAGTAGACTTACTTCTCGCCGTAGATGGACTTGCCACCAGTGCCGTTGCCAGCGGTGAAGTCACCACCCTGGAGCATAAAGTCGGGGATGACACGGTGGAACTTGGAGCCGGCGTAACCGAAGCCCTTCTCGCCAGTGCAGAGAGCACGGAAGTTCTCGGCGGTGTTGGGGACAATGTCGGAGCGCAACTCCATGGTGATGCGGCCGAGTGCGACCTTGTCGACGGTGATATCGAAGTAAACTATTGAAAACAACCCATTAAAGACAGAGCGAAACAAAAAAAAAAATGTGTTGGTTGACGGAAATCATATTATTCGATTGCAATTCTGATCTGCACGATAGCGGCCTCAACTCTGTGCATATCTTCGTGGTCACTCAAGCAGCAGGTAGTAAGCCACGAGAGAACAAACTGAAGCACACATTGCTCTCCTCCACCAAGAGCGAACGCGTCAGCAGGAAGAGACACAGAAGCGTGGGTAATATTTTTAAGGGTGTGTTTTTTCGCGCCTCGCAGTGGTCATTGAGGTGACCATGCTCTTCGCATCGGTACAGAGTGCCAAGAATGATGTCTGTGAGATGACTGAACTTGGGATGAGCTTACCTCTGGGAAGGGCCATTTTGATTGTTGTTTGGAATGTGTGTGGTGATGGAGAACAAAAAAGAATAAAAAAGAAAAAATCACAACAGACTAAAAGTAAGCTTCGCTTAGCTGCATCAATTTGTACGTGACATATTGGAAAACTTTTTTTGTACGTTAATCGTGACATCATAATTTGGGCCAGTGAGCCAGTCCCAATCACGGAGGCGCATGTCTACGCGTGCTGTTTCTTTCGTAAAGTGCGTTCTTGACATGTGTGTATCAATGCTATGGAATCTCTACAACGCCGTGGGTATCGAAAGCATCTGAAAATGTCATTTTGTTGTCCTGGGGTCCAAAAAATATGACCGTGACTATAGGGAGAGAAGTAAGTCAGGATTGGATAGAAAGCAATAAAAGTCAAAAATACAGAGAACGAACAAAAATTACCTGAGATGTCATCGCGATATCTACGACTCATGGGCGATGGAATAGAAAGAGTCGCCGCCACCTTGTCGTCATCCGCCCCACCAAGCGCATTACGGATCAAGTGCGTGGAGGCATGGGCATGGTCCCGGAAGGTAAACTTTCGAACCTGACTGGCTGGTCCTTTGGGTGCCAAATCTTCAAGAGTCATTTCTTCTTCTTGTTGTTGCTCCTGCTCGATTTCTGATCCGCTAGCAAGGATTTGCTGCTCGCGAATGCTCTGGAGTTTCTTCCGGTAAGCCAAACTCTCTTCTCTGTTCAAAACGAGCTCTTTCTGGCCAGTCTTTCCATCCAAAAGGTCGCCAACCAACTGAACCACCTCGTCCGAAGTCAGTTTATCCCAGAGGCCATCAGTGGCCAAAACTATGAAGCGGTCGTTTTCTTGGATCTTGTGGTGCCTTACAATGGGCTTGGCTGTGACGTACGGTGGCGTATTAAAATTACTTCGAGGCTGACGATAGGCTGGAAAGAGCGCAAAGACCTGGTCCTGAATTTCCTTCGTCCATTTGTACCGACTGTCGCCAAATGATCGTGTCGGTTCTAATTACGGAGAGACCAGAAGCGAAAGACAAATAACGAAGGGCGGTTAGAAATTAGTCAATACTCACGCAAATTCACGATTGTAGACTTACCCAGACCTCCCAGAACACGCCCACGTTTGACAACAGTAGTCTCCTCGCCTGGATGTTCTTGCTGCAGTCTCTTGACTTCCCAAGGGTTCCGTCCCGTCTGGTCAAACGACATGGGAACAGCTCGCCAGACGTGACCACCGTCCGCAGTCAGCTCTTTCACGCCCAACACGGCCCTGCTATCGCCCGTACATGCAACATAGAGGTCGCGCTCCAGAGTATTAATATAGGCCAATAGCGCACAGGACCCCGAAATCGCCGACAGCAGTGAAGAGCACGCCAGGTGCCTTGAAGGCTGCTCAAGCACTCTTTGAACCGTGTCGTGAACAATCCTGCGATCCAGCTTCACAAACGCCGTTTCAATGGCTTCTGTCACCTTTTTTATATCCCTGGTACTCCTGAGCTGCTTCAGTTCCTTGGCTACTGAGGGTGCCAACTCTTGTGCGACTTTTTGACTGCAGCACCATCCACTGTGACCATCAAAGACGCCGAAAAAGACGCCTTCAATTCGTCCGTCAAGATCCCTTACAACATGCTGAGACATGTCGTCTTCGATTGGGTAGTTGGACGCCACTTGATTACTGCTGTATCCATGAACGACAGGATATTCTGATCGCCTTCGTCTTTGGCGGTTGTGATCCTTCTCCTGGGCTGCCTTCAAGTCGAATGAGCGCTGGTTTTCGGCAAGTCGGAGCTCTACCTGCTGCGGCGTCATCATCTTTAGCTGCTTTTCTGGTCCGTCTGCGATAATTGCGAATCCGACGGATTGACTTACTGAAGTCGAAGATGACGAGCGCGAGCTCAAGGAACGGATCTGGTGGAAAGTCTCTGTCTGCACAAGAGATTCCCGGATGGCTGCAAAGTCTCTGGCAAATGACTTGAATTGGACCCATTGATTGTATTTGCCGTTGTAAATGCTGATTCCCAAGCCTGTGATAAGGCAGCCTCCAAAGAAAGCTCGAAAGATGGCGCGGCGATACTCCATCATATAAGCCATCTGCATGTTCCACCATGGCGGAAACCTTCCAAATAGTCTAGGATCTCGAGGATCGGGCGCACGCGTGTGTGTGTGCTTCATTCGATGCATGGCGTGATGCAGGGATTTCTGATAGTGAGCGTGTTTCCTCGGGTCCCAATGCCTCGAGTCCCAATGGTCGAGTCTCTTTCGTTGCTCATACCGCTGGCGGATGAGGCGTAGCTTTTCGGTGGCAGGGTTGATCCTTGAAACTCGCGCGGTTGTCCGAGATGGGTCTCCTGCAGTTGTCGAAGCCGGTTCCACTTGCTCAATTATGGTACGCCTCGCTTTCTTGGCAGCCTTGTACGCCTTCCACTCGCCTGCGGGGAAGGGGGTTGAGGATGAAGGCTCACTCGAGAAGACTTCTTCCTTTTGTTTCTCAAAATGCTGCTTCTTTGGCTGTTGGTCTGTAGAGGTACGCTGTGTGCGAGGGTTGGACTTAAGAGGGCGAGCTCGATTCAGATTGGTTGCTGATGTTGAGAATGCATGAGTATGCATCCACGGGCCGCCCACGCTCCTGCTCATGGTCTGCAGAGCATGCACTCTGATTGGCATTGGTGAGGATTGTCGTGATGGTTGTGGACAGAGGCAATGGTCAAATAGAGCAAAAAAAAGCGAAAGTGGTCATGTATAATGCCAAGTCCTTCTTACCCCGTCCATTGTGCCAAGACGCCTCGTGTGAGTATGTGCCTGTGCTTTGAGTGTCTGCGGCAGCAAATGAAATTTTGCAAATTATGCAAGAGCGCAGTCGTCGATGGCCCTGCATCGATCTCCGCCACCGAAAAAGGCAAAACAGAATAAACAGGCACCTTGGGGCCTTGCGGTGAACACGAGCTTGAAGCAGTGAAAGCGTGAGAGCTAGCAAAGTATTCATGTGCAAGACACTTTCAGCTTAGCAACATCTGAGGAATGTGTAGATGACACGGAAGAGGCAGGAGGAAGGAGAGGATGGGAATCCACCTTCATAAAGATGATGAGAGAGATCATTGCGAGAAATTAAATTCCTTTCCCAACACCGTTTATGGATCCAGTTCTTTGTCTTCAATTTTCCATCATCACCACAGAGACAAGAGGACCTTCCACACCGAGCACTCCACACTCTACATTTTACACTTGATACTTGACACGAGATATCCTAACCCGATGCCTCACCTTCGCACGCAATATCTCCTGGTTTCGCTGCTCACGGCAGTAGTCTACGCTGGTCCTAGGGATTGGCGGATGGATACAGATATGCGTGAAGCACTCTGCACAAACCAGCAAGCGATGTGCTTCTCGTCATGCCAAAGCAAGGTTGAAACCAACACCTGGTACTGTCTACTGTTCGGAGCTCGGAACCTGCTCTACCACCCGTTTTACTCTTTTTAACTCACCCAGATTCCGTTACGGTTTCATTGCGCAATCGATTATTTAGCAACTTTGACAGTCTTGCTTGGACCTGTACTTGCTCCAGCGGGATTGTCCCCACAGTTCCCAGCTACCAGTTCCCAATCCCTTTCAAACTCTGCAGGAACGAGCTTAGGGTCTGTTTAGAGAGCTGCATCGAAGCCAAGACATCACAAAGAAGCCTTCCTGAGCAACAACAGAAGCGAAGGTTTGAGGCAGAGCAGCGACCATTGTTTATTCCCAATGCGAACGAAGATACAGCCCAAGTGTTGGCGCAGATGGCGGAGGACGACGACTTTGACCAGGACGACTTCGATGCCATTGACGAGATTCATTTGCTGCGGCAGAAATCCAGGCTTGAGAGTGACCCATACTACCGCTCAGGCAACGATGGCCCAGACTTTGTTAGTCCCAATAAGCAGCGGAGAATTCTACACAAACAGCGATGGCTGGACTCTCAGACCCAAAATCCGTCAAAGATTGAGAAGGGCAGCCTCGCAGTGCATAACACGATCCTGCAAAACTCAGACTGTGCGGCCAAATGTGACGCAAAGTTGGCTTGTGGAAGCGAGTCCTCGCCTGACTACTCTGCCGGATTGGACAGCGTCTCTCCTATGTAGTCAGTCTTTCGTGCCCCCAGTGCTCGGGAACGACCGAACTCTGATAATAAACCCAGAAAAATAGCGTACCTTTCATTCGGCGGCTAGATTGTGTAGGCATCTTGATTCCAACACTTCATCTTGTGTCTTCTGTCTTTCTCTCGTTCCCTATCGGTATAGCATCTTCCACCTCAAGAGCCATGTCCAAGAGTCGGGGTCATTTCACAGTGCTTTTTTTCTTCTTCACCTGTCTCTCGTCTCTCGCTCTCTATCTCTCTCACAGTCCGCTTTGCCCATATCCATCCATCCAGTATTGACAAAATGAAGCAACGACGCGTTGGTTGTGCGCAAGGGTGCGCAACTGAGCGGAAAAATAGGGGCAATGCAAAAAGGAAAAAAAAAATAACAACAAATGGACATGATGGCAAGGTGGACTAGTGGGTAAGCCAAAGAAAGGTGGGTTGGGGAAGCAACCAGCTCACAATCATCGCTAGGGAACCTTCCCCGCCATCATACTTTCTTGTCATTGTCCGTCCTTTGTTCGCTTACCCAATGCGTGAGCAACAACAATAAACAACAACAAAAGGCTAGCGTGCATAGGGGAAGACAATCCACAAATGGTCGAGGCCTACTTTCAAAGGAACATAAGAAATGGCAACCCCATCTATCCATCCGATCTAGAAAGCATACTCCTATCCAGCCATTCATCCCGACTTTCATGCAAGCTGGGCGAGTTCATTTCCGGCCAACAAGAAAAAAGACAAAAGAAAGGTCGACTCCTTTTTTTTTTTCCTGTGCTTTTTTTTTTTTTTTTTTTTTTTTTTTTTTTTACTCTTTATTAGTTTCCTTCAGAGCATGCACGGTACCAGTAATGGTTTGCAATTAGATCTGCGTTTGTTATGTTTTCTACCCGCATGGTCTGTTTACTTTGTTTTCCAGCCCTATGCGGTATGACTTGATGTGGGTCCTCGAGAAGAATTAAAAAGCGAGTCCAAGCGACAGTCGCAAGAGCATTTGCAATGATAGGATGGGATACAACAAAGCGAGAGTGCCACACATCAGTACACAGCATACACAACACAACATTCAACACAACACAGTGACCCATCGAAATGCAAAACAAACGCGATGCGTCAACAACAACAAATGGAGGGTGAGCATCGAAAGACAGACGAGAGAACGAGAATGAGAGCGAGACAAGAGAGCAAGCGAAGCCAAGAAATGAAAGAATATCGTGTAGCGATCAATGCCAATCTGGTGTGCATCTACATGAACTGCACCGTCGATGAAGGATGTTCATGGAGATGAATGGACGATGCCGGAGGGTGCACACGCCCATAGATACACATGCCAGATTGACACGAAGCTTCAGGGCAATCATTGTTTACTCGCCTTGTCCATGTTGCTCTCGCTTTTTTTCATTTCACTTCTTTGCTTCCTTCCTCTTAGTTCCCTATCTGTCCTCTTCTCCACTTTTCTTCTTTTTCTCAACTTGGTCGCACTATACCATCTCCTCGTGTTCGCAAGTTTCCTATCAATTTCCCATCTCCACTCATATACATCCACTTCCCTGGAATATTTCATTCTGATAATTTTCCAATCTCTGCTCCTTTGCCTCTTCTCCTTTCCCCTTGCCCTTTTTTCTTCTTCCCTCAACTACTATCCATCCAAATATCGTCTCATCCATCGCGAATCCAAGAGTATTTTATTGCAAGGTACTCCTTATGATGCCAATTAGCCGGTGGTGCCTCAACCACCCCAGAAGAGAACAAACCCTCACCAACAACACAAATCGTTAAACGATAACAACGGAACACGGCCGACAAAGAAGGAACCAAAGCGTACCTGTTTTCTTTTTGGGAAAAGAAGACAAAAAACAGAACATAATATGCTCCGGAACCAAGATGGCGACAAATGAGCCACATGAGATGGTCACCTGCACAGGCCATGGCCCCTCCATGCAGTCAGCATTCACGAGAATAATGGACGGATTGAGGATTCAGCATATGCGGAGCAAAAACAGGGATGGATCAATGGCAGGATCATGCGCTGGAGAATCCAATCCATATACACCATGGCGATCACTGATGGACGGGAATGGGGATTTCTACTCATTCTCGTATTTTGGGTGTGTGCAAAGGAGGACAGGGCGGAGCGACAGTCTACTTTATTTTGGCTTTTATTTATTTATTATTTTCGCTCTGCGGTATCGTCAATTTTTTTTGTTGATGTTGTTGTTGTCGTTGTTGTTGTCGCTCCTTTCATTTCGACTAGATTGTTGCTTCCTCAGTCCTACACTCGGTCTTGCTTTGGGCACTGTGTTCTTTTTTTTTTATGTTTTGACAAGGAGAACAAGGGCCACGAAAGAATGAGGGCAAGATGAGGACATGATGTATGCGTACTTTTTTTTTTTTTTTTTATATTTTACTTTGCCCCACAGCAACAAACAAAACAAAAAAAACAAGTCAACAACAACAACAACAACACAAAAAAAAACCACAAACACGCCTGCTGCACTGTTGCAGTAGAGGCTCATTCATTCCTCTTGTCTGGATGCTACCCGCGCGCAGGAGAAAGAGGAGCGAGCGAGGCGAGAAACAGAGAAAGGGATGGAAGGCCAGACAGACAAGAGAACAGGGGACAGATATGTAGTGTTTAGGAGAGACGACAATAGGGCAAGGTGGAGGGAAAGACGAAAGCAGGGTCACATCATCTCTCACTCTTCTGTGTCTATGACATGTTCACACATACACACACATCCTCCTACCTTCCTTCCTTCCTCTTTTTCTTCCTTCCTTTCTTCCGTTCTTCCTTTGCCCCATCCCATCCCATCCCATCCCATCCCATCCATCTCGACTCTCGAGGGCCTGTTTTCTTTGCTGGCTGGATGGGATTAGTTGTACCAATGGGGCAGAGCAGAGCAGCGCATTGTCCACCCCCTCTCCACCCACCTGAATAATCAAATGATGTCCAGCAACACGGGTTGGGGGGCAATGCGTGAATGGTCAAAGCATTCGTCAAATGAACGCGAACAAAGAGAGGGTGATTGAGATCGAACTTTCTTTTTCGGATGTGCAACAATACCCAACCAACCTCATATCCTTTCCCAATCCCAACCATCAAAACGTACTCACCACCAAGCACAGCACAAACATTTATTGACCCTGCACACACACACACACACACACACACACACACACACACGACCAACAACTCAGTTGCCCAGTATCTCAAATCCCATATGGCATCTCATCTCATTAATCTACACATACTGAAATATTTTATGCATCCTTGACTTTGGAGAGGAGAGAGAGAGAGACACACAGAGAGAGAGAGAGAGAGAGAGAGAGAGACAGAGAGACACAGAGAGCAGAACAAGAGTGCAGGGTGGCACATGAAAGGAACATGTCAATCTCCTCTCTTCTTTTCCCACCCCATCTCTCTCGCTCTCTCTCTCTCTCTGATACCCAAAGGAGACACAGGGGATATGAGACGCAGGGACCCACCCTACTGCCTGCTCATAAGACAGAGCAACACTTACCTTCTTGGCTCAGAGTATACGCACATTACATATGTGTGCGCATTTACATCGACACACCGACAAAAACACCGACGCACACCCACATTCGACACATTCACATTCACACACACGCCACGCCACTCAAGTGCCCAGCATCGTCGATCGATCATTTACGTGATGCTGGATACATTATATTTTCATTTCTTCATTTCCCGAGCCTCTTTTTCTTTGTTGCCGCCCAATTATCACTACGTTCATCTTTCCTTCCGCACTCCCCTTCCTTTCTCATCTCCTTTTAAGCAACCTTGTGTGTTGTTTTGTTGCAATTTGCTTTCCATCATCGAACGCCCCGATCTCCCAATCTTCACTGTCTTTGATCTCTTAGGTTGTTGTGTTTTCTTGATAATCGAGCACTAACCCACCGACTGCTTCTCTCCTCGTCTTCTGCATAAGGCGCGGGAAGGAGATACCGTGGGAGCGCGACCGTGAGCCTGCATTTTTGTTTTTCTCTTTTTTCTATTTTGCATTAATGCGTATTTGTTGTTAATGAGAGAACCGTGTACCCGCCAACGTAAACCAATTATCCCGTCCGGACAGACTATTGATAATGCTGATATGACGGAGAGCGGAACCGAGCATACA
Organism: Podila verticillata NRRL 6337; assembly: GCA_000739165.1. Taxonomy (NCBI): domain Eukaryota; kingdom Fungi; phylum Mortierellomycota; class Mortierellomycetes; order Mortierellales; family Mortierellaceae; genus Podila; species Podila verticillata. The sequence continues at coordinate 1,858,570 of KN042422.1, forward strand.
AAATCATCATGCACGCCAAAAGTCGTCTTAATTCTAATTACTGACCACTCGTTTCTTTTCTTTTCTCTCTTCCTTCTGCGTTTATACGTTCTGCCTATCGAACCTCAAATAGTTCCTGTTCATTGCTCTCGGCTCAATTGTTCCCGACTATTTCGCTTTCAGGACCACTGGAGAAACGACGACATCGACATCGGACAGTATCGACAACATCGCCCCCGTCATCAACATCATCCACATCGTCAACAAAGAAAAACGGCGTTAAGAGCATCAGCGAAAGCGAAAGCGACGGCAAACAACAAACAACATAACCCACTCTTTGTGATACCTCATCCTCAAACGAAGCGTAAAGCACTCTGACAACACTAAGCTGCATTGGGCAAAACGGATATCGGCCACAAAAAAGGACGAATCAGGGCTCACCATAAAAAATAAAAAAAAAAAAAAAAAGGACAGCATCGAGAGGGGACATCATCAAAAGCCCAATAACCTTCGGAACCACTTGACAACCCTTTCATCCACACCACATCATACCACGCAACACCAACTCAAGTGCACCCATTGTGCCCCTCGCATCAGGCAAGCAAGAAGGAAAAGACCTCGCCATGACAGACTCACATCCTAGTCGCTCAAAGCGGGGCAAGAGTCGTCGACACGTACACAACTCGGTTTATGACGCGGAAGCATCAAGACCTCAGGGGCCCCACCAAGGACAAGGAAGCCCGAACGAGCGTGGGACAGAAGGAGGAACAGGGGCAACAACCACTTTTACAGAGCAGGACTACTCGAACACAAGGATCACGGATCTACCGGACGATATTCCTTCCAGGGCGAGTTCAGTACCCAGTAGCGCCAACATTATGAACCATGCTCAACCGAACAAGCTCGAGAGTGGCCACGGGGGGGATCGAACCCAACACGAGGGAACATTTGACATGCAAGGCACGACCACCGACCAACGGCGTATCGAGCAACCTCATTCCGGAGTCATATCTACGCCATCTATGTTGGCTACACTCACACCAAAACAAGAAGAGACCTGTCAGAAGCTGCAGGTATTTCATTTTATATTATATTTTTTGAGGCGATACCCTGACAAAGAGGCAACAAGACAGAGGACTAACATTCCAAGGATCGTTTTACTGACCAGGACGGCGATCACGGGTTTGAAGTGGATTCTTCTATCCAAAAGTCCACGATCATGATAAAACGACTGCGGTCCAAGTCCGAGAGCAAGATTTCAGGTATAGTATTGACTTGAAGACTCACTGCACATGTCAGACCGAAGCAAAACAACTGCAACTGTGCATGTTGGGGAGGGAATTCACAAAACAGGTTCTTGGTGCAAACGTTGACCTTGTTTTACATGTCTGGTCTTTTCATCTCTCACCCTTCTGTAGAAGGCGAATATCGTGCAGGACACGACCCAGGACAGGAGCAGCATGGGAACGGACACAAGCGGCATCTGCAAGACCATTGGGTAAAAGCTTATTTGCCTTCTAGTGGTTTGTGTCCTCTTTCGGCGGGAGATCATTTCCAGGCCCACATAGCATCATGCCAGTATGCCAGCAAAGCAAAAGCAAAACAAACACGTTGGAGCTTGGCATCGAAGGAAGGGATTGTCCGTGGTTCCGATATTTGAAAGGGTGATATTGTCACTGACATGTATTTTTATTTTTATTTCTATACGACTTTTGTTCTGACGAAATATCCGTGTCAAAACAAAAAAATAGGCAGGCCAGGAGCCAAACCAAGTCAGGACGACAAGCCAGCAAAGTAAAAAAATACCTTATTCATCGCAGAATTGGCCAGTTTGGACAACTATACTTAATTTAATTGTATGTCGTTTTGTGTTGCATGCATCGTCAAATAGTGATCTTCACCCTTCCACCTCCGCGAGAAGATCACGGTTGCGTTCTGTGCTTTGGGTCATACGAGGCTGCCGGGAACAACATTGTCATGTGCGACAAGTGTAACCGCGGGTTCCATCAGCTTTGTTACTCGCCCACGATCAACAATCGCTTTATCGAGATTCGGGAGCTCGAGTGGCATTGCTTTGCATGCTTACCGCTGGATACTACGATACAACAACAAGGACTGGCGTCCGTCACTGAAGATATGAGTTTAACCGGTGAGCAGGTCCCCAGGTCGGTCAAGGAAAGCTTCCTGTGGGCTATGCCGAAAGCCGATTTGGTCCAATTCATTACTCGTATCGAATCCAATTCCCCGGCTTTGAAGCTTTATCCCTCTCGCCTCTCTTCACCGACCGATCTTACAGACATGCCTCGGTTTGTTCAAGTAAATGGGCAAGGGCAAGTCTTCACCGTCGCTCAGCAAGGTCTGTCCCAACTACCAACACCGGCTTCGAGGATGGCTCCAGACTATTTTAGTAAGGCCTAAAGCGCTCAATTAGGTTGCACGTCACCTTATTTTTTTCAAGGTACTAATACTTCTTATTCTATGATGTCAAAGCTTCAGAATTTCAGCCGACGACAACCACGCCCACCCCTTCCTCGATGGGCAACGCGACACCATTTTCATTCAGCCCCAATGCAAACACACCACAATCTGCACCATTACAACGCACTTCAATAGTGCCGACTGGAACTACGGAACAACACAAAAAGTCTGCATCGACAGTCAAAGAAAGCACAGAGTCTACCCCAGTCATGACAGGATCCAACTACAACTCGGTCAAAGCTCTGGATTTGCCACCATACGAGGAAATGATCTTTATGGCGATTGCTGACCTTCGTGAAGAAGCAGGGAGTGCCCCAAAAGCCATTTTGGATTGGGTCCATGAGTAAGTGTGTTAGTCGATGGATCAACTATGAATTCATTTGTCATGTTTGGTTAAACTGGAAAATACAAAAAAAAAAAAAAAAAAAGGAACTAACTAAACACTCTGCATAGTCATTATCCTGTGCCGGACACCTTTCGGGCCTCATGTGGCCAGGCCATCTCCAAGGCAGCAAAGAAAGGTCGACTGGCGAAGGATGGTGCACTCTACAAGCTCAAACCTGGATACAATTACCCGCCAAAGGTAAAGCGTATAGGCAACCATGTACACTTCTTCAACCATACTCAAAGTGCTAATACTATTATCATCTTTCATGAAAATAGAGGTTACCCAGACACACCGGTGGTCCTCGTGCTCGTTCTTTGTCATACAACTCTGGGCTTCCCTTGAATCTTCAGACGCTTGGTCGATCCATGGCAAACAAATCAAGCATTTCCTCGCCAGGGTTTGAGCGCATGGGCACTATCATAGATACCAACGTATACGACATGCTCCCTAACACCCAGTTTCAAGTGCAGCCGGGGATGGTCGCACCCTTTAATACAGATGGCATAGTGGTTTCGAGTGGCCAAGGCCAGATCGCCCATCCATTCAAGATCGGAAAACCATTGGTGGGAGACACAGACATGGTCGAGGCTCTGGCGGTCCAACCGGCCCTAATAGGCGGCAATATGTCCGACCCTCACCTTGTCGGTCTAGGAGTAACGCCGATGAATAGCTTGAAACAGGATTCGCACCCCAACTTTGTTCTTGGCCAGGAGATGGGTGTGAACCCTATGATGGGATCATCCATGGCAGCCAGTCTACAAGCCTTTCCAAATGGTCTCCAAGGATTCCGACCCCCACACCTCGTACAGTCAATACATGGAGCTCAGCCAGTCCAGCTCATGCAGCAACAGCAACTCCAACACCAGTCACAGCGCCTGCATCTTTCTACGCAGCCACAATCGCCACTTGGTACGGTACCCTGGAATTTGTCGGGATCCACACCTTTGTCATTGGAGAGTCTCGCGGCCATCAGTCCAATATCGACACCCAACAACAATCAAAATCCGCGGTTCTTTCAAAGCTTCACACGCCAGAACCGAGCCATGTCCATCACAACGCCGATCCAATATCCGCCGTCCATGTTTGGGGATTTGGGTTCATCGACACCAATATCCTTGACACCATCGTCAAGCACATCTCAGCTTGCATCAGACACCCAGTTCCGACAGCCGCCGCGTCCTCTCCCACTCCTCATGACGCCCGGACTAACAAATAACTTTGCCATGGGCCCACAGATTCCCGGCACACCTGGACAAGGACAAGGACAAGGACAAGGACAAGGACAAGGCCAGCCTTCACGGCCTCAGTTCATTCCGTTCCAGCAGCACCTCCCGTTTTATAATTCAATTTCTGCGCCATCGTCCCCTCTTGAAGCGCACATGAATCGAGCCAACACGCCATCCAGGCTGGTGTTTGCTGGATCTGTGGGTGGCCAACAACATGCCATGGATGTGATGGTTTCACAGCCGCAACAGCAACATGATGCGTCCTCCTCCCCATCATTGTCCACGGCATCCTCTTCGTCTCACACATCACTTCCACTATCACTGATGATAAAGGATGGCCGAGTTCTTTCTCGCGATCAACCCTGAAAACCTAGTGCTGATCATGGTTGGTGTGGGGAAAGATCAAAGATACAAAATAGCTCGTTGCACCTTGCCGAAGTCCGTGAATAGAAGTAAAAACAAAAACAAACAAACACAATAGCCGACAAAATAACGTGAAAAGAAAGGTGATGATGATTCGCAGTGAAGAAAATAAACACATGCATGCAATCCCATATATATCTTTGAGACTTTCCTTTACATGTCATGGCAATGACATCGTTTCGACGTCAACAACGAAAGTGTGGCTTGAGCGAGAACAAATCCGAACAAAAAAAAATGTTTTCATTTGTTGTGCGTCTCTCCGAAATTCCTTTTTTCTCCATCACACACCGTCCTCTTTCTTTCAACCCCAACCACATCAACAACACACTCTCACTCATTAAACCATGGAGCCAGGCGATGCTGTTTCCGGTGAGTGTTCAAGGACACAAGCAGTGGTTGTGCGACAAAGATGTTATTATTTCCGACCTGGTCAATGCACCCTTTCCCCCCGATTAAAGTTATTGAAGTTCCGACTGAACGGAGGCTCCCCTCAGACCACTGGGCAAGAACACTTCAAATACTCATCATCCGCGCCATTGTTCGTTTGTAGGAGCCAAGCTCTTCAAGACCCGTTGTGCTCAGTGCCACACGACTGAGGCCGTAAGTTCTTTTCAGTCTCCCGTCATCTGAATTGATTGGCAGCACCCATCCATTTGCAAATGGTAGCAAGTTCATCTGATCAAATGTGTTCACCCCGCGTTTGAATGAATGATCATTCCATTTGTTTAGGGCGGTCCCAACAAGGTCGGTCCCAACCTGCACGGCTTGCTGGGCCGCAAGTCAGGCCAGGCGGCCGGGTTCTCGTACACGGACGCCAACAAGAACAAAGGCGTGGTCTGGTCGGATCAGACCCTGTTCGAGTACCTCGAGAACCCCAAGAAGTACATCCCGGGCACCAAGATGGCCTTCAATGGCTTCAAGAAGCCCAAGGAGCGTAACGACGTCATTGCTTTTCTCAAGGGGGCGTGCTAAATTGATTATGAATGTTTTTTTTTTGGTTTCCCGTCATTTTCCGTCGTGATCCAAAGAAAAAAAGCACCCTAGAGCGCAACAAAAGACCCAAAAAAATGAGTGATAGCAAAAAAATAGAACATCTTGTACTGGCAACATTTTCACAAACACCAAGTCTCGATCTTTGAATAAAAAACAGAGCCGTTTGCTGCAGCCTTGCAGAGTGTGCGATGTAAGTGGTAATGGATGGAGCTTGAAAAAAATCTGCCCGCTCCCAAGCCAAAAAAAAAACAAAAAACAAATTTTGATCCAGCTTAAGGGTCTCTCTTGACACCCAAAACGTGGCCTGTTCCTGGCGCAGTACCTCAACTTTTTTCTCTTTCATCCATCCATTAGTAATCATGAATCAAAGACGTTTGTGCAAAGGTCTGGATTGTGGCAAGGAGGCGACCTTGCAATGCCCCAGCTGCATCAAGCTGGACGTTGCGGGCTCGTACTTTTGCTCGCAGACCTGTTTCAAGGACAATTGGGTATGGCTAAACGCGGCATAATGCAAAGCTTCATGGAAGAAAATAGGACTAACCCACACTATTTCGCAGACAACCCATAAGGCTGTTCATAAACGAACAGGAGGTACTCTTTAATAACACTAGATGAACGATCCATCACCATCTCCAGCTTTATTCCTCGTTCAGCAGGCACGGTTGATTGTGTTTGGCATCTTGAATAGATTAACTTTTAAAACTAAACAACGCTCTGTTTCGATTACTCACCTTGCACCACTTTTATTCTTTTTTCCGGTTAACAGAACCGAGCGGATCGGATCCCTGGCCGGGCTACAAGTATTCGGGCCCATTGAGACCTCTCTACCCACTCTCGCCTCGTCGCGAAGTGCCTGCTGACATCCCGCGACCCGACTATGCCGAGACCGGAATCCCTTTGTCGGAACTCTCGGTCAAAAGCTCTTCGACCATTGAAGCTGTCTCTGAAGCCGACCTTGTTGTCTTGCGCAAGGTCTGTCAGGTATGATACTCCAACTATGGTATTGATGGACCATCAATGCTGAAGTTTATTTACGACACTAATCCCTGACAAAAAAAAATCCGATGGTAGCTTGGGCGTGAGGTCCTCGATATCGGGTTGGCGGCCGTAAAGCCTGGCGTGACGACGGACGAGATTGACCGCGTGATCCACGAGGCGACCATTGCCCGTGGCGCATACCCGTCGACGTTGAACTACAACGGGTACAAGAAGTCGTGCTGCATCTCGGTGAACGAGGTGATCTGCCACGGCATTCCGGACCAGCGCCCGCTGCAAGAGGGTGACATTGTCAATTTGGACGTGTCGCTCTTCAAGGACGGGTTCCACACGGACCTGAACGAGACCATGCCCGTGGGCAAGATCGACGACGAAGCCTCGAGGCTGATCAAGACCACGCGCGAGTGCCTTGAGAACGCCATTGCTACTGGTAAACTTAAGCTATCATATTTTTCCCGCTTTGTCTCGTTGAGTTGAATGTTGTTTTTCTGCCAGGCAACCAATGATACTCATATCTGGTGCCTCCATTTGGGATATGGGTCATGTTTATAGTCAAGCCTGGCGGTCTCTATCGCGATCTGGGCAATGTGATTGAGAAGCATGCCAAGAGCCAAGGATTCTCGGTGGTCAAGTCGTTCCTGGCGCATGGCATCCACCGACACTTCCACTGCGCGCCCAATATCCCCCAGTATGCCCGCAACAAGGGCATTGGGGTGATGAAGGTTGGGCATGTGTTCACGATTGAACCCATGATCAATGTGGGAACCTGGAAAGATCAGATGTGGCCCGATGAATGGACTGCAGTGACGGCAGATGGCAAGCGATCAGCGCAGTTTGAGCAAATGATGGTTGTGACCAAGACTGGTGTCGAGGTGCTGACAGCGCGCCGTGTTTAAGGCAAAGGCAAGCCGGGTCCAAGTGCTTGCCTCGGTGCAACGTATGAAAGGAGCTCTCCTTGCGTGCGACTTGTGTATTATTATCCGCCCAGCCCACGCGAGTTTGTGAGTCTGCCAGAGAAATAAAAAGTTGCCATCGAAACGCGTTGTATGGTTGGCTGGCTGGTGGTTGGTTGGCTGGTTGGGTTGGGTTGGGTTGGCTGGCAGACCAGCAGAAGAGGAAAGGAAAACATTTTTTTTTGTTGTTGGCGCGAGAGGAGCCAAAATATGTCGTCCAAAGAGTAATCCGTCCATCAACAATCGCCCTCTCTGAACATCTTTTTGTTTCCATCTTTCCTTCCCTCTCTCCAATGCCAGTGCCGACAGCTGCTGGCTCACCTCTCATCCTCACTCAGCAAGCCATTAACGAACAACAACAGCAACTACAACAACAGATCCATCCAGAATTCACCTGTCTTTCCACCCAAGATTATCCCACCAAACATAACAACACTACACTGCTTCCTGCTGCAACAACAACAAACAACTGTAATAATCTCGACATCAAGGCTTCCGGGTTGTCGACACCGGCACAGAGCATCGACAGCATCATGAACACTGCAGAACGTCATCATCAGCTTAATCATCACCTCACCAAGGATCCCTCTACCCCATCCAGCAAGAAGCGCAAAGCAAGCTTGACCACCCCAGACCGATCTCACAATTCTGCTGGCTTTTCTTCCGGCCACTCTGATTCCACAATCTCAGACACGTCGATAACAACAACGACCACACCTACGAGCAAGAGGGTCCGAAAGAGCGCAGCCACTGACCCATTGTCACCACTCGTTAATATCAACCATGGTACTGCTTCCAGCGAGCCAACGTCTACCAGGACAGCAACGACGACGACTGCTCCTGATAGCCCCTCTCCAACCCAAAGCAAACCAAAAAGGAGGTCGAGTGCAACCCACAAGCCGCCCAAGAATAGCCTCAACCTTGTGGGCATGGGCACTATCAACTTCAACGACGACAACATCCTGGACGACCATAGGATGAACGGCGGCACTTCACCTGTATCCAGCTCGCCGGGCTCCCTCTCCTCGTCCTCCTCCCTCTCCACAGCCACGACAGGGTCCACCGTCATCCTCCCTTCCACTCCAACGCCCACTCGACCCCTCAAAACTGCTTCGCCGCTTCTTCCCTCCGAACACAAACCCACTTCTTCCTCTTCCTCTGTTTTTGCACCTCCAAGACCACCAGCACGGCCCAGAGCTAGCTCACACGCGCATGCAGCGCCAGAGGCGCCTAAACGCCCCGCGCGTAGAAACAAACGGGACTCTCCTCAAGACTCGACCCTCCTAGGACACCCTCAAGGTAACAAAAAAAACATACTCACTCCACCTCTTTCCTCTTTCCTCTTTCCTCTTTTTCCGCCCTTTTCACCAATACTCACATTTCACATACCGCCATCACTACCATGCAGATACCCCACTGGTCCCCGCTGGAGGATATATTATCTACGTGAGCAATAACAACAGCGTCCTTGACAAGACCACCTTTGACAAGGGCAGAGTGCCACCTACGACGTATGGCGCCGTTGCGCCACCAACATCACAGCTCTCTCTCAACTCACCCAAACCTTTTGTTCATATCGAGGTTCCCATCTTCAAACCATGCTCAATTGCTCAGTTCCAGCAGGACGAAAAGAAGCGCAAGATGGAGGTTCTGTCCAAGGCGCTCGCCAAGGCCGAGGCCAAAGCTGCAGCGGAAGCCTTGGCACTGGCAGCTTCTCATGAGCCTATTGCTCCACCACCAGGAGCCCGAACGGTCTCGACTCGCTTGAAGCACAAGGAAGCCGTGAGTCACCAGCAAGTGAGCGTTGTCACAGCGACGCCTGGTGCCCACGGCAAAAAGTCGACCACTATTGTGACCACAGGAGCAGGATCTGGGACAGCGGCAGGAAGTCATTTGCACAACAAAAAAGGGGAAGATGAGGATCTCCACGACGAAGTATACGAGAAGCGGCACCGGAAACAAGAGATGTTGGAGAGGAGGATAAAGAACCGAGAGAAGGAAAAGCTGCGACATGCCATGTACCAACAGCAACAGGTTGTGGAAAAGCTGCGTCATATGGACATTAACCGGTTGATGCCTCTCAGTGCCTTCCGGACACAGCACAAGAAGACGGCCTCGGAAGAGCCTTCGAGATCTTCCGTCCCCGTATCTCAGGATGAGAGCCATGGTACAGGATCCTCCCAAATATCTGTGGCGGCAGCCAAGATTATGCAGGAGGAATACCATCGCCGCCTGATCCGCGAAGCAGAGGAGAGTCTGAGACGGTTTGAGCAGCTTGGGCTCGCAGGCGAAGCTTCTACGAGTCTGACGGATTATTCGCCTTTCAGCCGCACAAAGAACCGGCTGCTGTACTTCGAGAACGATCCCGAAGATGCACCAGAATCTGAAGAGTCTGAATCCGAAGACGAGGATGAGGATCTTTCGGACGAGCCGTCTCCCAAACCGATTGTACGGAGGAGAAAACGGATCAAAACAGAGTCGTCAGAAGAGGACCAAGTCTCTGAACGGAGAGCCAGATCGTCCCCATCGACAAAGACCTCGCCAGCACCGTCTTCTCGCAAATCGCAATCGTCCAAGACCTCCATTACTCCTGTTCAACCTCCTCGACCCCCCAAGCCTATCACGACGTTTATCAAACCGGGCACAGTTTTGGCTTCTGGAGGACGCAAGAGCTCACGAGTGGTGCTGGCGTTTGGCGAGAAGGTGCCTACGTTGGACCGCATGGATTTCGATCTGCCCCTGGACGATGTGTTTGGGCCACTGATCCGAGCACGTTTGAGCGCCCGAGGAGAGACTATTCCTGCCCTGAGCAAGGTAAAGGCGACCAAGGGACGGATATCGTTCCAAGCCCTCGTCGCGACCGCGGCCGCGAAAGCTGCGAAGTCGTTGGAGGACAAGGATCCTGACGCCGAAGAGTCTTCTATCTCGTCGGCATTGTCCTCCAAGCTTTCTTTACCTTCTGATGCATCGTCTCCTGTCGAATAAAGCGTCTAGAAACTAAGAACAAGGTCGGGAAAGAATGAATTAAGAAATGGGTTTGTCATCAGTCGGTAATTGACTGCGGTGTTGGAGTGTGAGTGACTCGGTTATTTCGAGGAGGCTTTCGATGCCCAAGATTTCGGTTTTTTCCAACATTCTTGATCAACATCCACATTCCTCGGCCGTAGAGATGACGCTCCGAATCCTTTGTCTTCATGGTTATACCCAGGTAAAAGCAAAACCCTACGACTTGAGCCGATTTTTTTGTAGACAAAGGCGATATCCGCGATTCAATAGCTTATGCCAGAAGTCCTCTTTCGCCCTCGATCCGTTTCGCACATTTAGAACGCTTTGTCCTTCACCAAGAAGACAGCGGTTTTCCGCAAGTGCCTGAAGGATATTGCCGATCTTGGTAGGGCTGACAAGGACATCAGTGGGCGACTATGGTATATTTTTTTTTGGCCGCTTTGTGTGCCACCCCTGCTAATGTGCATTTGTTTTGTCTCTGATAGTGTACATTACTGCACCTCATATCGTACCAATCCCAACATTAACGACCATCGAGGAGCGTCAGGAGGATTCTCTCGAGAACCTGGAGCCAGGTAAAACTGTCGGCCCAGCAAAAATGATCCTTGCTGATACTCTAGATATGAACAAACTAACCAATACTTCTCACTTTCTTCGCTTTTTTTCTTTTTTTTGTGCAGAGGCAGTGCCCTATGGATGGTGGACATCCTCGCCCGAGAAGCCAACCTACAAGGGCTTTGACGAAAGTTTGATTCAGCTGCGGGAAGTTCTCGAAAAGCAGGCAAGGACCACTATTCATGAGAAACGGTGTGCTTACAAAGGTTTGGAAACTGGGACATACTTTTTAACGTACTAGCTTTTTGTTTATCTTAACATTCATTAGGGTCCATTTGACGGTGTCATGGGATTCTCACAGGGAGCGTCGATGGCGAGTTTGTTGCAGGTGTTGTTGGAGCGTCCACATCTTTCCGAGATCATGAAGGACTGCACACACCAGCCGTTCAAGTTTGCGATCATTGTCTCTGGATTCGAACCTCGGGATGCCGAGAAGATGACGTGGTACACCAACCAGTACCCTGTTCTCAAGGCCAAGGACGAGGGTTCAACAACAGACAAGACCGGAGAGCAGGAAGGAGAAGAGAAGCAGGAGCATCTTCACGGCGTCCAGGGCGCCAGTATGCATGTCGTTGGACGCAATGATGTGATTATTGAGCCAGGTAAAGATGAGGACAAGCCCAAAAAAAAAGTTATTTAAAGGGGACTGAAGTTCTAATTTTTATACCGTTGCGCTTGACTTGCTTAGAACGCTCGGAGGGTCTCTTGAAGCACTACTCGTTCAAGACGCCAACGGTCTTGTACCACGATGGCGGCCACTATCTGCCCTCGAATGCGGCGAGTCGCCAGGCCTACAAAGCTTTTGTTCAGGGGTTTGTCTAAATAATTAAAGGATTGTTTACTACTTTGGACGACCACCCTCTCCTAGGTGCACCATACAGATGAAAGTCAGAAAATGAGGAGTGAGAAAAGAGCACGTCGTGTCACCCACGCTTCATGTTCAATTTCACACCCAAAGTGGGCTTTTATTTGTTTATGAGGAGAAAAAAGAAAACAAATCGCTCGTCTGTTCGGGAGTGTGAGGAATGGGTGGGCGTGGGGAGGACGATCCAGGCACACGCACGAACCGAAGCATTGAACACAACAACCCCTACCTGCTGGGCTGTATAAGAGTAGGCTGGGGCACAAAGGATGGTCAGCAGGTAATAAAAAAGAAGAAAAAAACAGGTCATGGCATCGCACATCATGCAAACTTGAAATAGGCAACTAGTGCAATATTTGCGCGCATAAGTTTGCTCCTCATGGTGGGAAACTGGCTCTTTTCGTTCCACTTCGGCATCCTTCTTTCTCTTTGACTTTTTTTTTATGCCTCAGTCGACCTAGAGTAACGAGCATATGATAGACCACTGTGGTTTTTTATTCTTTGTGAGAGTGAGAGTGAGAGTGCATACGAGCGTGTGTGCGATGAGTGCGATGGATGTGAATATGTTTATCCTGCCTCGGTCATCGACGTGTGATGACCCCACACTTTGCCTTTCCCTTTCTTTCCCGCTTTGATCTTTTTTGTTTGTGGGGTAAAGCACCAAAACGAGACATTCGGATAACCATCGGTGCCTATTTTCTCTCTTTGCCCTTTGAGTGCGTCGATATGGTATGGCCATGGCTCTTTGCTTGTTTTTGTGCGCGGTTTTGCGTTTGTGCGCTCTTCTTGAATTCGTTTGTCTACTTTTTCTCTCGTCGACTATTCTTTTTTCTTTTGCTCTTGTTCCCGTTCTGTCTCTCTCTGGCCATACACATACATCATTGGTCGACCATCACACTCTTCTCTTTCCTTTCCTCTCTTTGCCAATCATCTTCATACACCACCTTGCCTCACCTTCCCTCAGTTGTCCCTTGCATGTCCTTTCTCTCTCACGACCCATTCCAACGCCCTTCGCCTTTTGCTCCTTCTACCCACAACCACCTGTTTCCGCCTTCAACTCGCGCAACACCTTTACCCTAATATAATTCATATACACACACATCATACATACATATGGTACTACTTCTCTTCGCGGTGCCACTATCCAAGAACTGGCTTGGTATCCATTATTGGAAACCGCCACCGCCAGAAGACCTGCCCGTTGAGTTGGAAGTATGTCCACCCCAAACTTACCCTTCACGGAGAAAAAAGAAAAGTCTAATGGCGAAACATGAGGGACCATGTGAATGAGGAATGCAGCCCTCATGTTCGTCCTCTCACTCTCTCGAGCAAAGAGGAATACACGCTAACGGTCCTCCTATTTTCCTTCTCTTCCTGTGAACATCCAAAAAAAATCATCTAACCACGTCTTTTAGTACATTCCCTATGAAGACTTGAAGGACCGGTTCGAACAGCTCAATAAGATTGCACGCCCGGACTACCCAACCTACTGGCCCAACGTGGCGGCCTTCTTTGCACTGGCTGGGATCACCGCCGCAGTGACTTGGGGGATCACAACGTCGGGCCACAATCTGGGAACCATGGCCCAAGGAGCCTGTTTCGTCATACCCATCCTAATTGTTATCTGGGTCAAGGTCCGAAAGGAGACCAAAGCCAGGGCGCGCAAGCGGGTAAGGGACACCCTTTTTTTCATGCAGATGAAGATCGTTTTGCAGTCTTCCCTTGGATCGTACTTTGCAGCAAAGAGGAGATCCAATGGGTACTTTGTGTGTGTATGTGGGTGGAGTGATACCATTTGATTCAGCGATGGTGACATCCATTTGTTGACGTGTTTTTTCTTGTTCTTTTCTGTTTGTTGTTGTCCATCTCTAGTTCAAGCACAGATCCCAGAAACTGCTGAGAGTGTGGACAAACGAGGATGTGGCCTCGCATGCCATCCAGTGGAAGCTTCGACTGAGGTCCAAGAGTGCTGCACGACGATGGATCCCTAGACAGCCCAACTTGCCCCCAACACGTACAAATATCGTTGAGGAGGACACTGTTCATCTGGATCAGCATGTAGTAGTATCTACCACACATCCCGAGCAAGCAACACAGGAGCAGCCAACACATGTAACCCAACAACAAGAGCAGCCTGTACAACCTGACCAACATGATCACGACGCCCGCACTCCTTCGGAGCAATTACCGGGAACTTTCTCAACCTCATCATTACCACCACCACTACCACCTTCACGGCCACAGGTCACTATTCACACCCCAACCATCTCTGAGATGTACTATTCTCTTCGAGCGAACCATCGCCGGTTCCAAATCCCTAGACCCTTGCGACGCGACTCTGGCAATTCGATCTCGTCTACTGCTCCCCTGCGCTCGCGAGAGGATGGTTCTTCTTCCGAACATGAAGGGTCCTCGAATCCGATCTGGGTTTCGTTCGTCGTGATGTTCAAGGGCATATGGTGCTGCATGTGTTTCTTCCAGGAGCGCAAGTACTGGCTGATTGAGATAGCGATCCGCGACTACCAGGTGGACGAATATGCGTTGATGGTGCCGAGCCCCGTGTACTGCGACTATCGCCTGCCAGGATACGAGGATGTGGTGGCCGCGGGAGCTGAAAATGGAACTGGGAGTAGTGGCACTTCCCCGCCCGCGAACTCGAGTCGGGTGGGCTTGCATCGGTATATTGGCATGCCGCCGGCGTACGAGAGTGGGTCTGAGAACGACTCGGATGACGAGGATGGGGACGAGGATGGCCATCGCGATGGTCGTAGCGAGGATGTTTCGAACAGGAGTGAGATTGTGGTTGTTGTCAGCCGACCAGAAGATCCACCTAGCTCATCGACCTCACCTCCTTCCTCATCTTCTTTACCTTTGCCAATGGCGATGGTGGCGTCAAGTGAGCTGGCGGCAGTTGTGCTTGGGCCATCCAGCAGGAATCGCTCTTTGGACGAACTTGCGCAGTCGACTTCAGCTCGATCGTCGAGAACGTCTCTCAGTCTCGACCCAGACAGCCTGTCGATGTCCAAAGCGAGTTGAGCTTTGTGACAAGCCCTTACGAACTTAGGAAGGGGGGAGGACCCTTTCATCCTTCCCCTATCTTGTGTAAATAGTAGCAATATACTGGTTTCGATTTCCATTCGTTCTTTGTTTCCCCCTCCCCCGTGGCATGGATGTGACAGACGGATGGATGGACGAGGGTGGGATATGTATGCTTTAGGCTGGGAGAATACCAAAAAAAGACAGAGATGCGCCCAATTCACACGCCTGAGATATGATAAAAGCATAAATCATAATACACCGAGTGTCCCCTGCCCGTTCTCCACAGATCACAAGATTATCTGGTCACAGAAAAGATGGTCAGACGAGTAACGACAGAAAGGGAAAGAGGTCACCGTCGGAAAGACACTCACTGACTGACAATCTCTTTGGAACGTTGTTTGTGTCTCACACTTTTTTTTTTTGCCTTTGTTGTCAATAAAAGGAACCAGCAAAACCTCGAATCTCCATTTTCCTCTCCATTCACTCTCATCTCATTCTCATTCACTCTGACTCTCTACTCCTTCGGCTTGTCTCTCTCTCTCTTTCTCTCTCCCCTCTCTTCTTTTTCTCTCTCTCCTCTCTTCTTTTTCTGTTCGTACCCAAAAACAACCTCATAGACCGTATCTTATACCTCCGATTACACCTGTCCTATATTCACATACAAACATACAGAATGCTCCACACCATCTTATTCCGGATAGCAGCCTCCACAGAAGGCTCAGACACACCCATGAACATTGTCCTCTCCAACCTGGCCGGGTCCGCCTCGATCCTGTGCTGGTTCATCGTCTTTACACCGTAAGTGAAAGAGGGAGACCAAAACGTTTGTAATTCGTCCAAAGAAGATGCTTGCATGCACTGTTTTTTTTGGTCTTTGTTTCTGCAGTCAGTGCCCTCGCCTTCGCCCTTCATCCTCGCCCTCGCCCTCGGCCTAACGTCCTTCTTTGGCTCATTTAATTAGACAACTGTGGGAAAACTACAAGCGCAAGTCGGGCGAGTCCCTGTCGTTGACCTTTTTGTACATCTGGCTGGCCGGAGATATTTTCAACATTCTCGGCGCCACCATGGACAACCTGCTCCTGACTATGGTATGTTTTGGTTATGGCCCTAGGACGTAATATGCTCGGGATGAAACCAGGACAGCAACAAAAACCAACAGAGGACAATTGGACAAGAGGCACTGGAACGGCATGCCTACCAAGACTTGAAGCAAAAAGACTGACTCTTTTTATCCCTTTATCCATCTTTCTCTCGCTCTTTGACTATAGCGGATATTGGCCTGGTACTATACCCTCGCTGATGTAAGTTTAGGCGCTCTGAAATAAGCTTTCTTTCTTGCAGGACGAATGATAATCTCTATCTTCGATGTACCATGTGCTGACAATCTTGCATCTGATTATACTTTTCTTGTGTCGCTACTTCCAGATCGGTCTGATTGCTCAAGTGCACTACTACAGGAGAACGTCCGCCAAGGCCAGCTTCGAGGCCGCCATCGCCTCAGGAGCTCACCACAACAACAACGACGACGACAAATGTTCCTCCACAGACATTCTTCCCACCGAAACCACCTCCCTGATCTCGCACAGCAAGAACAACGACGACATCCTTCAGGAAGCTTCCAAGGCCGCCAACAACACCTCTTCCATCGCCATTGTCCACCCCACCACCACCCGTCCGGACGGTTACGTCTCCACTGGTTATGGTGCCACCTCAACAGACGGCAACGTCTTCCGCCGTGCATCTGAGGCCCTGTCGACTATGACCTCCACGTCCGGCCGCGAGCGCCGCCGCTTGCTGCGTAACGTGCTGCTGGTCGTGCTTCCCATTCTGGCGACCGGCTTCTTTGTCTGGACCTACTTTGACTGGCTGCAGTGTCTCAGCCGCGGCGGCGAGTGGGAGGAGGATCGAGATGGATCGCATGACGCTCACTGTGGACGCGGGCGCGGACGGGGACGCTTGCCACCGCTGCCGGGCCACGAGGGCCACAGGCCCGATGAGGATATTGAAGGGTTGTATGTCAACATCTGGAGCAGCAAGAACCCATCATCGAGGCCTTACGACTCGATCATGCCACTGGTGTTTGGGTGGGGGCTCTGCAGCCCTTTACCTGGGCTCGCGCGTGCCCCAGATCTACAAGAACTGGCGGCTACAGTCGTGTGAGGGCCTGTCGATGTTCATGTTCCTGTTCTCGGTGATGGGCAATGGGTTGTATGTGGCGTCAATTTTCTTGAACTCGACGGAGCGGTCGTATTTGATCCGGAATATGCCGTACTGGCTGGGTAGTAGTGGTACGCTGACGTTTGACTTCACTGTAAGTAATCACCCTTCTGTTTAAAGGGAAGGATACGAGTTGAATTTATTTTTATTTTTTTAAACTTCTCCAAGTTGACTAACGAACAACATGTTTATCTTTTTAGATCTTCATCCAGTTCTACTTGTACCGCCATAATCAGCCCTTGACAGAGGCGCTGAAGGATGCGGTCGACTCTGGCGCGCTGAGCCAGGACATGGTCGAAAGCCTCGCTACCTCGGAAATTTCTGGACATGATATCGAGCAAGGACGTTAAATCAAACAGTGTGTTTGTTGTTTTTCTGTTTTTGTTGTATAATACCGCTTTCTTGTATATTATTAAATCGTTCACTCTTTATTTTTATTTTTTTTATTTTTTTTTATTGAGATGGTGGGGATATACATAGCATTTACAAACTTTTTGGGGTTGGCTGGAAGATGTTCCTAGTAGTTTTGTTGTTTTTGTTGTTCATGTAATTGTTGGCGCAGCTATGAAGATGCGACAACTGTCGTGGGTCTTGATGGCGCCTCCGAGATAGGACGGCTGTTCTTCTTTTCCAGATCAGCGACCCGCTCCTGCAGCTTCTTGACCGAAGAGTGGTACTCGGTCGAGTGGGCCTTCTCGCGCGGTGGGGTCGTCGACTCATCATCCTCCACCTCCATGGGGCTCGCTGTCGACGACGATAGCTCTTCTTCCTGAGTCTTGGACAGAGGTGGTGTTGGCAGAGTGCCGTTGTTACCGACTTTGGTAGGAGATGAAGACGATCCCGATGCGGCGGCTGTGCTTGTTACACCTGTCATGGCTGAGGAAGAAGGGGCTTGCGCACGGGGTGCCTTCTTGGGTACTGGGGGTGTGGTCAGTCCCTGGTGCTCCTCCAGCGCCTTGACTCTGACAGCCAAATGCTCCAGCTCGTTCTCGAATCGCTCAATCACTCCCTTCTCCAGCTCCTTGAACTGTCCACGGACCAATGACTCAATCATGGTGCCGCTCGCCTGCAGTGTCTGCAACAACTGTGCCGATTTCCGGATCTGCTCCTCCAGCGTGTACTTGAGCGATTTGGTCGAGTCAACAGAGTCATACAATCCTGAAATCGTTTCCATGAAGACATGTTTTGAGCTTGAAGAAGTGGAGGATGCGTGGTGGTGCGGCAAGAACGGCGTTGAGGGGTGTGCATGATGAGGGGGTGGGTACATGGGTGATGGCAGTGGTCCAGTATGTGACGACAGAATAGGTGCTGGCAAGGTTCCCGAGCTGCTATTAGTACCACAAAACAACAAAGAAAGAAAAATGTTAGCACGAGTTCTACAACAGAGAAAGACAACCGACTCGGAAATACATACCTGTGATCATGGTTAGGCTGGCGGAGCAAACCTCTGGACGCTTTTTTGGCGTGTCCAGCGAGCTTGGTAGGCGATCTTGGCGTTGCTTGTCCCTGCGAGAATGGATGGGGCTTATGGTGTCCCAAAGGTTGTGAAGTCCTGGGATTCATGCTGCTCATTGGATGGTGGTTCAAGGCGTGGGGCAGTTGAGAGTGGAGGGGGCGGCCATGGCCATGTGAGGGCTGCAGTGGTGCCGACTGGATGGAGAGCGATGATTCGGAGTACGAGGGCGCAAAAATCGTCAGGGACTTTGCGTTTTTGGGGTTCTTGGGTGAAGTCAGAGGCAAGGGGCGGCGGTTCATGGCTGCAAAGCTGGCGCTGCCGTGGAAGACTGAGATGCCACTGGGGTTCTTTTCCGTTACTGGTTGGCTGGATGGTGAGGACGACGATGATTTTGTCTGAGAGGTTGGAGGCGAGGTGGTGGTGGGTGTGGAGGCGTGCTGCCTTGACTCGATGATGGCTTTCTGCTGCTGCTTGAGTTTGAGAGTCGTCCTGACCTGATCCATGACTTCAGAACCGCCATTTGGATTGAGTGCTGGTGAAGGGGGCGTTACTTGGGCAAGGTGATGAGGATGGGGGTTTTGGGACTTGGACGATGAAGAGGAAGCCAGACGTCTCTTTTTGTACCGGAGGTCGTCCTCTTCGTCCTCCGAGTTGGATGCGGGCATGGGCGACTCTTGGCGGTATCGAGGAGAATGAGGAGTTTGATGGTGGGGCTGCTGGTATCTTCCCTGGCTCTGGCTGTGGCTATGGTGGCTGGAGGATGGACGATCGTAGGATCCACGAAGGGCGGCACCAGAGGCGGCGAAGGACGATCCAGGGTGGGATCTAATTTTAACACGTTAATATGTGGCACGATCAGAGAGAGGGGAGAGATAAATTAATTTTTTGAGGGCGGTGACACACAAAAAAAGAGAAAGTGCATTTTGGTGAAATTTAATTTCGCAGTTGGGACGAGTGAATACAGAGGGAGGGGATGGGATGGCAGGGTTTATTGGCCCATGAGTGTGAGTGTGAGAATGAGAGACCGTTGGGCACAAGAGGACAGGGTAGACAGCCACATGTTGCACTTTGCTCACTCGCTGGCCATGTCATACATGAACGCATACATAGCACATGCAATAATGAGAGACAGACAGAGGGAACGAGAGAGAGGATCTTCCCCCCTTTAGTCCCTGAGAAATAGCTGGACTATTAGATTATTATTTGGTGGTGAGCTGTGGATGTTGGTTGGATGATGGATGGATGTGGTTTTTTATCCTTTTTCCTTGAGGTAGTACTTTTCTCAGTCTAAACACCCACAAAGTGTGTCAAGGGGTAATTTTTTTTTTGGTCTTCATCGCTCCAAACAGACATGATCTCTCTCACTCACTCTCTCACTCTTGTGTGGGTATGAGGCACGGACTCGAAACGTTTTTGGAGAGATTGGGATGGACACCCCCCAACCTCCTCGCTTCTTTTGTCCATCTCTTTGTCACTCGTCGACCCCCTCAAAGTGTTTGAGACAAGCGAGCCAGATACTCTCATCGTACTCCAGACGTACCCATCACACATCATCGGGTAACTCCCGTCTCTCGACCCATGACTCGCTCTGTCTCTCTTCTCTTACGATTTTGTTTCTTTTTTTTTTTCTGTTGGGTTCTTTTCAAGAGGCAATTGGTAGGGAAAAAGGTACAAAGGGGGATAAGTTTCTTACCGAGATGAGGGAGGATCAGAAAAGGACTCGTCTGGGGAGCCCTTGCGCTTGTAAGGTGGAGAGCGGCTGCCATCGTCGAGTGGGTGTGGGGGGTGGTTAGGGGTGCCCTCGAGCACACCGTGGATGGCCATGCGGTTGAACTTGCGGGTGGTGGTGGGTGTGATGGGCGATTTCCAGTTGGATGAGGACTCGGATTCGAGGATATGTGAGCGGCTATGAGAGGAAGAGGACTCGTTCATGAGAGATTCAGAGTGAGAGTGAGAGTGAGAGTGCTTGTGGGCGAAGGGGTGTTCCTTTTCGGGCGAAGAGGAAGTGTTGTTGTTGTTGCTGTTGTTGGAAGCAGCAAAAGAAGAAAACGAAGAGGAGGAAGAAGAAGAGGATACGGAAGGGTGGGCATGAGTGGGCGAAGTGGCAAGCTCAGCGAGATGGTCCAGGCGAGAAGTAGGCGCGGAGGCAGGAGATTCGTCGAGTTCCATGTGTATGTATGTTGTCTTTGTGGAATGAAAGGAAAGAAAGCAAGGGCGATGAATGAGGAGGTTGTTGGACACAAATTCGTTTCGGAATGAGAGAAGGAAGGTTGTGTTGGTTGATGATTGGTTCGAATGAGATGAAGAGAAGCAGAGAAAAAAAAAAGCGTTCGAATGAATGAGGAAGCGAGAGTGAGAGAGTGAGAGAGTGGAAGAGAGAAAGAGAAAAAAGAGAGAGAGATGAAAAAGGTGTTTGAACGACAGACCTTACACAACAGAACAGGAGGTACGCCTTTCGCCTTGTGGACAGTACGCTACTGTACATGGCACTCACTCCCCTCCACCTTCAAAGTGGGACAGTCATAGACACGCAAATAAATTGCGATGAGCCAATCGAATCCAGCATTTTTAATTACTTTTGAGGGAAGGAGGAAGTCGAGGAGGAGGAAGAAGGGGTCGACACACAAAACAAAGATCAAACCCTTCCCTTTGTTACTTTGCTATCCTCTTTTGTTTCCTATTGTCGTGTCCATTGTCCATGTCCATATTCAAGGACAGATAGATAGAGTCCATCCATCCATCCACAAGAGTTGACCTTTCTGTCTCTCCATATTACGAAATGATATAGCATGACCCTGGATGATGGATGGATAGAGTATCTCTGCAAATAGGGCGACGCCCACTTGTGCACTTGTGAGGGGAAGGGGAAGAAATATTTGTCAACTCAACGCTCATATTCTAATAATAATTCCAGGGCAAGTTGGATCCAAACTGGCTCTCTACTTTTCCTTTGAAATTATGCGCCTCGTACCCTAGGAAGCAAAATGCATTAACGCAAAAGACGCCAAAGAGAGAGAGGCTGAGAGAGAGAGAGACAGAGAGAGAGAGCCCTTGTTCGTCGATATACATGCCCCTCATAACGACCATCTTCGACCAAGTCGATCGAAGAGGATCTTCAAAACAAAAAGAAATACAGCAACATTTCATGCCAGGGAGTGAAAGATGAGGATTTTTGAATTAATTAACGAAATTAAGGGGCCCACGCCGCGAACGGCATAGACCCCACATATAAAAATAAAGCTGTCGAGATGACCCGAGGGTCATTCGCTGGAAAGATCATCCGCGCTGTGCAATGCAGATTCTCTCCCCAGAACATCCCCCCTTCTTGATCAGAGGATGCTCCAGCCAGGTAAGTATGAGTTTCCAAATTGTGGCAGGCACCGGCTTCTTTTATGTGAAAATTCGATTCAACCACCAGTCACATTCTGAGCTACGACTGCCATTTAGAGCTCCATGGGGTCTGAAGGAATTTGATTTGAGTTGTGTGAAATTTATGACTTATTGACTGCTTTTTTTTATTCCCCCCAGGGCGGAGGGGAACACACACCAAACACCAAAGCGCATTCTCCTGCTATTTGGGAACGAGGCTCTCTCTTCGTTCCTTCTTTTCTCTTCTCTTTTCTTCATCCCTTCCCTCTCCCTCACCCCTTTTCACCCCCCATCCTCATCTACTCACTCAAAACATGTTCATTATCGACTGGTTCCGCGATGTCTTGTCCAGCTTGGGTAGGGCACTCCATCCATCCATTTCACCACAACCAACTCACATCCAAGGAGATAACACATATTTCATCATCTATCTTCATCATCTATCCTGGGGATACAAGCGAGCTGGTGGCAAGCTCACCCTTATCAATCACACACGGACCAACCACACCTTGACACGACGTGCAACACACAATATTAACAAGGGGCACACAAAATATTCGCTCGCTCATTTACACACACACACACACACACACACATACACAAAGCACGCCGCATATAATTATTGAAGTGCTGATGACGCATACTTAAATGGAACAAACACTCATTGGCTTTACCGGACTACCACACAGTGCAGGGAAAAGAAAAAAAAAGGGAACACTTGGTATCATCATCTAATCTCGCAATTGTTTTTACTCATCACAATTAGGCCTGTTCAACAAGAATGCCAAGATTCTTTTCCTCGGTCTTGACAATGCCGGAAAGACTACTCTCCTTCACATGTTGAAGAACGACCGCTTGGCCACCCTCCAGCCCACTCTTCACCCCAGTAAGTTCTCTCAATGTGAACAAATCTCGGTGTTTTATTCCTAATTGTCGCAATCGTCATCACTCCCTGATTCTCTAACACATATCTCCTGGGTAAAAAACGAATAGCTTCGGAGGAGTTGTCTATTGCCAACGTCAAGTTCACCACCTTCGATTTGGGTGGCCATCAGCAAGGTACGTGTCAGGATCCAAAGACGGAGACGTGTCTCTTGGATGTTGCCTTTTTTGTTTTGTTCGCACTGATGCTCGAGCAAGAGGGCCAGGAGAACTTAAGACATACGTGTCAAGACACGGATTATATTTCGTGTGTAGAGTGGAACTGTTCATGTCAATTTACTCACCCATGGTTTCTGTTTCTTTTTTTTCCCACACTTACGTCACCCTTCCTCTCACCCCTTATGATGGATAACAGCCCGCCGTATCTGGAAGGACTACTTTGCCGAAGTCAACGGTATTGTCTTCTTGGTCGATACCCAGGATCGCGAGCGTTTCTTGGAGTCCAAGGCCGAGTTGGATGTAAGTTGGCTTTGCTTTTTTTTCTCTTTCTTTGTGCCGTTTGCATAGAGTGAGATAAATAGCATGTTCGCTTATCGGCTGGATCACAAGTTGGTTGTTAGTGCAAATGGCGTTTGGCTCAATTATCTCATACTTCGCTCTTTCTTTCCTTTTTGCTCTCTTCGCATGTGCCGCTCCTCTACCTGAACTTCGGATTTTTTGTCCTGGTCGATTTCCATGTGAAAAAAACAACAACCAACCTATCAAATAATAT
Organism: Podila verticillata NRRL 6337; assembly: GCA_000739165.1. Classification (NCBI taxonomy): domain Eukaryota; kingdom Fungi; phylum Mortierellomycota; class Mortierellomycetes; order Mortierellales; family Mortierellaceae; genus Podila; species Podila verticillata. The sequence goes on from KN042422.1 coordinate 1,882,224, forward strand.
GATCGCGCAACCAACAAAAAAACAGGCTCTCCTTGCCATCCAGCAGTTGGAGCGCGTCCCTTTCTTGATTCTCGGCAACAAGATTGACGCCCCCGGCGCCGTCTCCGAGGAGGAGCTTCGCTCCGCCTTGGGCTTGATCCAGACCACTGGCAAGGGCAAGGTCCCATTGAAAGATATGCGCCCCATCGAGGTCTTCATGTGCTCAGTCGTCATGAAGCAGGGATACGGCGATGGTAAGATTACTCTCTCACACGCAAACAACCACACACTCGTTGTCATGGGTCCTTTTGTTGCCACCTGATAGAAAGCAGGAAACTATGGCACCTTTGGGTTGGAACTCCTACTGGCGCTCATTTTTTTTTCTCGGCTTGATTTCATTTGGCATGTGCAACTTGGACCGATCGTCAACTTGGACATATCGGTGAAGATGATCATGAGAACTACTTGATACTAACGGTTATTGATGTTACTTCCTTGTTTGTCTTCAATAGGTTTCCTCTGGATGTCCCAGTACATTTAAAGTGCGAAAATAGCTACAAGGAGAGCTGTTCATGAAAAATCTATACACAGGAATGAAAAAAGAAAAAAGAAAGCATTGGAAAGACCCTATGGATGGTGCTCCAACTCGTCTTGTTGCTTTCTGGTCCCCTGGCCTGCCCGTCTCTCTTTAAACACTTTCCGTTTCTTTGTTCCGATGCTATTGATGGTTTGTTTTCCTTAGCCTTGTTTTTTGTTCTTTTTTCTTCCCTTTCCAACATTTTGCTACTTTTTTTTCTTATCCTCTTTTTAATACAATATCTCTTTTCCACCAGACAACTAACTCTCAATGACAACTGTTTTTGCCATGATTAAATATGTATTGTCATTGTCCACAAGCAATGACGCACATGCAACCCGCACGGATCACGCCTCTTGCAAATGTCGTGGCCCGATCGAAAAAAGCTCAACTTGTTTCTTGTTTGCATGTCCTGCACTGCTCAGCTACGCCCATTTCAGGCGACAATGACCAAAAGCGAGTGGACTGACTAGCGGGAAGCTTACTCAGTATGCTAGACATAAGTGTAGTGTTTTATCCTTTGTATTCGCGAGTCGTGTTAGTTTCCTAGCGTGGCCTGGCCCCGCTCCAACTTGTTAGGTATCCTTACAGACGTAAACGATAATTGTTGATTTCCGTTTTGATCGCCATATTTTATATTTTTTTTGCTTGTTTGATGAACAGGGCCCTATGACGAAAGGTTAAAGAAAGGGAGTACTGTACAGTAAGCGGAGGAGACGATAAATGCTAGCGCCAAAAGAAAAACAAAGAAAGCAAACAACGTGGCTATTATATTAGCAAAGAAATGATATGAAGTCAAATTATCTCCGCAACGTTCATTCTCCTTCCCCTCTTTCATCATACTTTTCGATTTTCTCGGATGAAAGAAAAGGTCGAGGCCCAACAAAAACCGATATTTGCTGACTACTTTTTCTCGGTTATGGGACCATATTGAGGAACCCTTGGTGGCAAGGTTTTTTTTTTTTTTTTTTTTTTTGTTGGTTTTCAAAGATAGTTGTATTTTTTTGGTTTTTGGGTAAGAATATACATGGAAAGAGAGAGGAGGGCTAAACTACAGATGACTAACTGAAAAAAAAGAAACAAATGCAAGAAAACGACTAAGAACAGCAAAGAAAACAAATACACGATGCCAAAGAAAAAAACGAAACGAAAAAAGAGGTATCCCAACGAAAAGCGTCTAAAAAACAATCAATCAAATCCCAGGTCATACAATGATGCTGGACTCGATGATGGTCTGTTGCTGTGGCGTGATTGGCAGAGTCGATCCGTGGGGAAAGTTGGCGTTGTGGAACGCATCGGTCTGGATCGACGCCGTCGACGAGTACGAAGCAGTGTACTTGCCAATGATCTTCTTGAGAGCGTAGGGGAGAACCTTCCAGGGGAACACCTTGACATCCTTCTCAATGTTGCGGGGCTTGGGGTTGGGGAACGACATGATAAGCTTGAAGAACTCGGCGCTCTCGGGCTTGCACTTTGACACGGTGATAGGGCGGAATCCCTCCAAGTTTCGTCGAATACGGTTCTTCTCCTCGACAGTGAAACGGACCGCGATCAGGGACTCAAGCAGGTAGATACAGTCGACCGAGGTCAAGAAGCAGTCGTTCTTCTCGGCCCAGTAGATGCAAGAGACCACAATCGAGTTGGGCTGGCGCTCAGCTGGGGAGACAGGGGCAAAGTTGCAGTGGATCTCGTTGCCGTCCTGGCGTCTCCAGAACTGGACCAAGCGGCGGTGGGACTCCCACTCCTCGCCGGACCAGTTGATGGCCATGTCGTCCATGTTGCCGGTGCACTTGAGGGAGGCCTTGTTGAGCAGACCAGAGTAAGGGTGCTGCGCATTGGGCATGTGCATGGAGCCAATGGCGTTAGGATGAGGAGGCATGTAGGAAGGGTTGTAGCTGCTATGAACGTATCCCGAGTTGTGGCTAGGAGAGGACATGGCATAGGTTGAGACGGCAAGATCCGACTGCGAGTAGGCAGGCATGTTGGGAGCAACCATTTGGCTGGCGTTGTAGTAGCCGGGGGGGCGGTTGTAGGAGACATTCATGGGAGGGCGTGCTCCGTAGGGGCTGGGAGGCTGGGAGCTGTAGAGACTTTCGTAGGGCGAGGAAGAGGTGATACTGTAGTCATCGTCTATTAATATAGGAGAGAGGTACCATGTCATGGAAAGATGAGGGAGAAACGATTAGAGTTCATGCTCAACAAGCCCTTTTTTGTCTTTGTGTGTCCATCGCTTTGTCGCTGACGTAAATGAACTGGGGCGGAGACCATTGCCACGCGGGAAATTAAAAAGAAGCGATGGAAGAAAAAAAAAGTCATCACAGGGAAGAAAGAGACAAGGGACCTCGGGGTCAAATACAAGAAGTACACCCGATAGAGGGAAGAAGGAAGGAAGCGATCAAAAGAACAAACAGAAGAAAAAGAAAAAAAAAAGGGCACTAAAGTACTAATGCAATATGGAACCGAAAAGGAACTTTTTTCTTCCGCGATTGTGACGAAGAAAGAAAAAAAAAAAAAAAAAAAAGAAGGGTGGGGCACTTACGACGAGGAACTCCCATGGAAGTAGGGGGGGAAGGAGGGATGGGCGAGACCTGTGCGACCTGGTTCAGCTGCGAGTTGGTGAGATCAAGATCGGTGATCATCTTCTTGGCCGAGTTGGGGCTCTGGTTCATCTGGTAGGTGGGTCGCTTGTTGTTGATGGTGGTGTTGATGGCAAGGGCGTTTGTGTTGGTGGGGGTGGTGTTGCCGCTATTATTGGAAAGAGCGTCTGTTTCACAAGAGACAGAGCGAGAGAGAGAGAGAGAGAGAGAGCCCATGGTACTGTTAGTTACTTGCCACTAACAAGCAAGAAAGATTAAAAAACAGATGGATAAAAAGCTTACCATCGTAGTAGTTGTAATCGCCAAAGGGCCAGCTCTCGAGGACCATGTCGTTCTCCATCTGGAGGATGTAAAGAGGAACCTTGGGCACGAACCATTTGGTGATGGCAAAGTTGGGGACTGTGCAGGAGAGGGTCACGTAGCCATTGGCAGAGTACTGCTTAGTGTCAACGACAAGGGTGCCAAAGCCGATGCGGAAGGCCTTGTCACCGGCGGCCTGGAGGCTGACGGTGAAGGTCTGGCCCTCAGGGCCAAAGTGGGGGCTGTATTCAAGGACGCGAGGAGGGTGAGAGGGAAGGGATTGAGCTTTGAAGTTGCTGATCTGGAGCTGTGGTTGGGAAGCTTGTTGTTGTGGCTCCATGGCGAACTTGCGTGGTTCGAAGTCTGTTGAGAAGAGAGGAAAGGAACGACGGGAATAGGGGTTAGGATATGATGGTTTTTTTCTTTGGTGTATGACAAGGTTTCCGCTTAATATGCCGTTGGGAGGGAGGAAGGAAATGAAGGAAAGGGAGGAAGGAAAGGAAGGCACGAGGCGGAAGGAGATGAGGAAAGAGAGGGAGCGAGAGTTGGATCGAAGGGGAAAAAATGTGCGAAGGAAAGTGGGCGAAAACAAAGATAGAGCGGGATCGCCATTATTTTGAGAGCAAAAGGGCGGATCTCGGCCACAGAACTGGCGAAGAGAAGAGGACTTACTTTGAATTGCGGACATCTCCATTGCGGAAAAAATATAATGTGCGAGAGGAAGAGAGTAAAGTGAGCTGTTGGTGTGGAGAGGAGGAAAGAGAAATGGAATTAGTACATGACCTGACCCTTGGCAGGTTTTGCTCGGTAACAGACACAAGGCACATTTTGTGCAATATGAGGAGACGAGGGGAGATGAAATATCGGGCTCGCCCGATTTCCATGGTCCCTTCATCCACCACCCCATGCCATCCAATCCAGCGAATAGCAAGTGAAATGTGGAATAGTCTACAATCCATTTCTAACACCAATAATTTTCATATTTTTGGATGAATTTCCATTCAGCCCATACACCCCATACATCCCATACACCCACTTGAAAAAAAATTAAATGTTGGCAACACCTATTCTTGTCACATTGTTGGATACTTACAGGCAAGACTTGTGTGGATGTGAGTCGTGAAGATGGGTTTAGGCGGCTATTCGTTGGCAAATGTTGGTCAAATGAGTCGAGATATTGGACGGGATGTTGGATGGTAAGTGTATCAAATGTTGAGACTAGATGTCAGAGTGAAGGAGTGAGTGAAGGCGTGAGTAGGTGAGTGAAATGTGTGGATGTTGATGTGATAGGAAATGTTGGTGGTGTGAGTGGTGATGATATGTGATGTGATGTGATGTGAGGGATGATATGGATGATATGGACGGTAATTTGTTTGAAGGATGAAGAACAAGAAAAGGAGAGTGGGGGTGGTGCCAGGTTGGCTGAATTATATACGACTTTGGACCAAGATGTCGAGTTCAGGTTCATTTTCATACGAATTTCATAGGCCGTTGTTCTCTCTTTGATGGAGTGTCTTCTGGAAGGGGATGGGTGTGCAGAAAATGGGTGGGAAGAGACTTGAACAGAGAGGGAGGATAGCCGAGTCAACAAAAGGGAAAGCGATTATTTTCAATATTCACGAAGAGAGGGTTGAGGGTGAGTAAACAAAGACGATGGAGTGAATACCAGATGAATAGGGTTCTATACAACGGCGATTGAGTTGGTTCATAACACATAATTTATGTAATTGAAAACGATTCAAAAACTCACTGGGTAAACATACTCTCTCTTTCAAATTCATGCAAATATTGCTCCTTCTTGTTGTAATAACGAGAGCTTATTGAATGTTCAATTACATATTAGAACACAGTGGCCATTGGTCCTCTTTCCCTAACTGCACTCTCGCCCACTCGCTGCTCACCTTTTTAATTGACAAAGATACTTTTCCACTTTCTTTAGATGACCATTTTATTCCTGCACATTCGACTGAAAAAAGTGATCCGATCTCCGTCCTCCCTCTAACACTCTCTCGTTACTTGTCCACACGGGGTTGGAGCCTCTCTCTTTGTTCAAATATGTGTTGGGAGATGGGGCGCACGAAAAGCATGACAAACACAATTGCCATATACTACCGCCTGCACTCGCACATTGACCTCCTACTCTTACTCTCATTTACCACACTTTTGGGGGGCTTGCTTATTGCACTTTTATCATCGATATCCAGATCTCATCCTCCTCATCTTTCTCCCCAAGATTTCAAATCAAGAGTGATGAAAGAAAAAGGATGTCAAGCACCTACTCATCTTTTTTTTTTTTGGTTGTGGGTGGTTGACTTTGGCCTTTGTGCTCTGTGTACCACACACACACACACACACACACACACACACACACACACCTTTGAAAGGTCAAACAAGGCGCAACATTGAGGGGCTTATTCGTTGCGCTGCAGATGCATGCAAGCAAACCAAGAATTTAATATTTGGCTACCGGGGAGATACTCTTTTGTTGATATGTGACAAGAGGTCATGACCGCAATTGCGAGAGCACACCAAGAAACGGTTGAACGCTTTTGTCAGTTGATAATACTTTGTCCGGGTTATTATGAACGTTTTTTGTTGTGGCTGTCAAGTGTCACCATTACAGCCTTCCTTCTCCCGGTTCCATCATAGACAAATAAACTTTTCTTCGTTGACAAGAAAAAAAACCAAAGAGGTTAAGAACGACAAAAGTGGACGAAATGCGGGGTCAAGCGACTGACGACAGATAGCCCTGCGAACAGCCCTCCTTTGTACTATTATAATCTAGCAAGTTGCAAGATCCGTTGGCACCGGAGAAATAAAAATGAGTAGGAAAGACCAAAAAAAAAGCCCTGGAACTAGAACGTTTGGTCAAGATAACCCATGTTTCGCCAACTACTGTCATGGATGTAGTTGTGCTCGGACAAAAGTATTATGTGCTTGATTGATGCTAAACATTGATGTTTCCAGCTCTCAAAGAGCTTGTCAGAGTTCTCTGTGTACTCTTCGAAAAAGAAGCCCCAGTTGTCTCAAGCCATAAGGATACAACAAGGGTGTTCAAAGAACCAACGGACAGCTCATTTGGTCCCACACGTGGACTCGTATCTCGGGCATCAAAGCAAACATGGAAACCATGCCGTAGCCCTTGCGATTACAACTCCTAGCCATGGTCCATGCTTAGGAGAATAAATCTTTCAAGAGAAAAATAAAAAAACGCGGCTGGTTCATGGCGCTATAGCCTACTCATCTTGTTTCTCAGTCATATCGCACTATAAGACAATACATATCCCCGTCTGCATATGCAGCTCTGTCTCTGGAGTGACCCTTGCCCAGACTAGGGGATGATCTGCGACAAGAACCTATGTGTGAGAGATACAAGGGTGCAGCGCATAGTGCATAAACATCGTCCCTTGACACAGAAAATAAAAAATGACGAAAAACAGACACACGCACATAAACACATACACACACACTCTCTCTCGCTCTCTCTCTCTCTCTCTTGCCCACGCGAAACGTGTCGTAAATGTCCATGCCCACCCACAGACCAGGCGAGAATGGATCGGGAAAGTCTTCCCGATTATTTTTCTTCGTTTTTCTTCCAGAAGCACTTTAGATACTCTGGTGTTTGTCAACCAATATCTGTCGATATATGGTTCTAGATCGATACCCACATTGAAATCGGGCCATTGGGGGCTCATGGAAGCATAATTTCGAGTTAATCGAAGCAATAGGTGGTTGAGGCAGTAAGAACATCAAGAAAGAACACCTTTGATACTCTCTCCCAGGGCATAGTTTGCGCCCAATGGTTCTTGGGAGAGTGGAAAGACGTGAGATTGCATCTCGGCCATGGCTTTCCTAATTAAGAAAAAGACATCGTATGATCAACACAACACACCATAACAGCGACAACCCACTCTCGCTCGGGTTGTTTTCTCTCTGTCTCTTTCTCTCTCTCTCTCTACTAGCGCAACATTGTGCGTGAAAAAGTGTTTGTCTTGGCTCAAAAAATAAATGGATAAATAAAAATGAACAGTCGGATTGGGATTGCTTTGATGAGGGCACAGAACGCAAAGCCTTTTTTGGAGGGCTGGATCTTGGGTCCGCAGGAACAGAGGAATGACTTTGCCTGACTTTGACCACTGTGTTTCCCTCCCTGAAATCTCGTGTTTTTCATTTTCTCCTCTCGCTGTCTGTTCCCTGCTCGTTAGTCGATGTGCCCTCTCTAAAAAAAAAACATAAACATCATGCAACCAACCCTTGCCTCTCTTCCCCAGCCCGTGAGGCATTAAAAATTAAAATCGATTGGTCAAAGCTTGGGGGCAAACAACAAACAACAAACTATTGTCCTGCTTGCATGGTCAATTGTGCATTGTGCAAATATAGAAAGGAGAGGAAAGGAAAGGAAAGGTGCTTGGACTTGCTTGGACGCAAAAGGTACCACTAACGTAGCTATAGATACCATTGCTTGTATATCTCAGCGCAAAGGCTCGATCCAGAACCATTTGGCTTCAACACGTAAACCTTGCTGTTTGCGACACCCCAAATCCAAAATCGAAGACACTGGAATTTCACTTAGGGGGTCAACGCGGAACAGGGCAACACGAAACCGCTCACTCGATCGAACACACGCGGAATTTTCTTGGTTCTATATTGGCGAAACTAGATGTCAGACCGACACGGTTAACAAACAAAACAGCAAACAAAGGCACAAACGTAAAAGGCGGAAAGGTTGAACCAAACCATGGTCTGGAGAAACTTGTGGAGAAATGGCCGGTGGGTGAAATGGAACTTTGGTGGGAAACAGAGACGAGGATAGAGGAAGGAGGAAAGATCTGGATCGGTTTAACTTTGGCAAGGCAAAGAAAGAACAAGAGTATTGGGTAATGCTGCATATGCTAAAATTTCATTGCTTTTGTTTCTTTTTGACATATGTCCACTCTAGAGTTTCGATGTGCATAGGATTAGCAATGATTCGTGGTCCATCGGGTGTAACGAAGGAGTTCCCCCAGGAAACATAGACATCATATGATGTCTGCAAATCTGGGGAAGTGCTTGATCGCACCCACTATTACTGACTCCCGTCCATATCGGAACATCCGGGAACATGTCGGCAAGGTCGGCAAGGTCACGAAAATGCAATTTCGAGAATTTCCTGCCCAATCGCTTGTTGTCGGGAGTGCTCTCGACTTCCGGCGCAAATCGGCTATTGCCCAATTTTCGTGGGAGAGGACCTCGAAGTATGTGGCGTGAGGTGATGTGGGTGGGTAAGGGAGCAACACCAAAAAAAAAACAAAAAAAAACATGGGTGACCTCGTCTGCTTTACGCCCAATGGGTATGTGGATAAAAAAAGCGAGAGGACACTTGTGCATGCAAAGTAAACATGATGGGATGTTTTTTTTTGCGCTCTCTTTCCCTCTAGTTAGTACAAAGGCCGACTCGCTTGCAGCCCATAGAGAAAGAGAAAGAGGAGAGACCTCTTATTTACCACTGCGAATGTACCGCCATGTACTCTTTTTTGCACGCATTTCTGCGATGAAAGCGAAAACAACAAGTTCCTGATCCCTGCAAGGTCTTTTTTGCAATGCTTATTTGTTTGAGATCGGTTTGCCATTACCCGATTTGTCCTGCAAAAAACCTGGGGGAGACAAGGCAAAAGAAAAAAGAAAGAGGACAAAAGGACACAAAGCATCGCCTGCACATCAGTCCGTGAAAACTTGTTGCCGAGAGAGAAAAAGATGGAAAGAGAGCCACGGACAAGAAGTGTGCTGTCAACAAGGGAAACAACATGCAATAAGAAGGCGGAGGAAGGGATGAGAGGAGCTTGTTTATCCTCACCCTTTGGGCATGTCATGCAATTGCTTTCCACCAATGCATAATTGAACGAACTCGCTCTCCCCTCTCTTATCGCACGCATCCGGTGCTCACTATTTGTCCATTTGGGTTTACGCCCATCTTCAATGTGCAAATAGGCGTGGTTGAGAGTTACCCCGGTCAATTATGAAAAGAAAGTTTTCATGCTCATGAGAAGAAGTGGAAGAATGCGCGAATGTGCAAATGTGCAAATGTGCATTAAGAGAGGGGAACGGAGGTAGGGGTACAGGGCAGGGAGGGATAGAATGGCCTCTCACGCTCTCTCACACTTCAAATTTACCATTCCTCACTCTTTTTCCTTCTCTCTCCCTCCAGACGAATAAGTATTTTGGGCGTCCGTCATCGGCTCACAAAACAAACGGTGCGTCATAGAGTATGAACATGGTGGTACTTTTTGGCTAATATACAAACAAAGAGAAAATACTCAAACAAAAAAAGCACCACAACCAAAAAAAATAACCGACAACCAACATCCACCGAGTGACCCAAATACCACAACAAAAAATTGCTGATAAGATTTCCTCCACCGAGGAGAACGAGAAAAAAGCGAGCCTTTTGGCTGACCGAGTTGAGACATATAGACACATAGACCCACTTTTAACACAAAGAATGCTCTCTTGGCCGCCCAAGTTACCTAAAGAAGCAACTTGACGACCGAGACATTCTTCCAAACCCTGCGTCCAAGGTTAACGGAAAACGAGTACCTTCGACGTTGCCAGCATTCCTAAAAAAAAAAAAAGCGAAGATACCTCATATATTTCCCCCCCTGTTGAACATTGCAACAAAAAAAGAACAAGCTCGCTTGCTTGCATCTTACCTTGGCATGTCGTGTCGCTTTGTCCATCATTTTTTTTCTTTCTTTTGTTCGTTTGAGCTGGGTCCTCTGATTTTTTCACTTTTGGTCCACAATTTGATCCGCTCGACCCATGGCTTCTGTTTGGTTGAGATTTATTTTCTTCTTGTTCAATTACTGAGAGTGTTCAATAAGAAAAATAAAACCGTCTTAGACTTTAATTAAGAGTTCAATTATGGAGGGCCTAGGCCTTGGAGTACTCTTTCGGGGAGCTCTGTTATGTGGTATGCACTTAGGGAAAACGACCGTTTAGCCTGCCTGCGACGGAGAAATTTGCTTTAAATGTTTATTGCTGTTTGCTGAGAAAAGAAAGATGAGAGCTGCACTCACGGGCCACGTATACTTTTCTAAGTTTTCTTTTTTCTCTCGTTTCTCTTTGTTATCGGTCTCGTGTTGTGCTCAAAGAAGAGAAGAGGGGGAAAAAGCGGCACACACTAGACTGCGACTATGAATAAACTCAAATGATGTATGTTCGACGGAAGCAAAGAAGCGCCATAGCTATTTATTAACGACTTGTTAATTTTTGCCCGGTCAAGTTATGACTAAGGAAGGAACAAACAAAATACAAGGGCTACATACAACAATGCATTCCTGAAGTTTCTCCATCCTTCCCTCCTTCCATTTTTGCTCTTGACGGTAGCACGAAAATGAAATGAGCTGTTCTTGTTGGTTTTTTTCCGTCAGTGGGGTCGAGGGGTCATACTCATCCACTGGCATAGGATGCAGGCGAAGTTTTACAGAATGAAGTATGTATCAGATTGTATGTTTTGTAACCATCTTTTTTGGTGCGTCATGAGCAACGTGCCTAATGAGTTTCTCTTTGTTTTTCCTCCACGCTATACGAACGACCTCCATCCATGATCCACCCCCATACTATCGACAAGGTTTTTCGTTTTAGCTTTGCTCCGTAGCGTAGATACTTGATATTATACCTCAACAAAAGCTCCTTGTATCACTCTTATCCCTACCTTACTCTTGGCGATTCATCGTGTATCCTCCCACATACTCCTTAGAGTATTGTACTTTGTGATCTTGCACGCCGCCCAAAAATACCTCGCCTTAATGACCAGAAAAGGCGGGGATGGGGCAGCGAAAGGGCGTGCATCGACAAGTACTTTTCATTTGATGCAACTTGGCAATGCTATCACCTTCGCTACAGGTGTACCATCGCGATTAGACCCTTCCAGACTTTTTATTTATTATCGAGTGGATAGATACAAGATCACCCGGATTGGAGTACTATCATTTTCGCTGTCATCCTTGATGAGATGTCCTCGTATCCATTGAAATCACAGAGAGAGAGGAAGAAATCACTTAGGGGAGTCCCCTCCACCCCGGGTGTCCTTTTGTGCGTCGTTTATCTTTTCGTTTATTTTTGTCGTTCGCGAGCAAATTCGTTGACTACTTGTTATTGAGTAACAAGGGTGTCGCAACCCACTAAGCTTATGAAAATTATCTCTTTGGATCTTAGGTGTCTAGCCCCTTCAAACGAGTCCACGTTGTGCGATTCGTTGCATGGTAATGCCGTCATTGTGGCTACCATGGCAAAAACACACTCCAACCTTCAACCCCACTTTCGCAACTTTCCTTGGGAACGTTCTCTGGGTTGTTGATTGGACAGTCCTTCCTCATGTGGATAAAGCGTCATGATCAGAAGATCAAGCTCACTCTCGGCCCTGCCGTCTTCGAAAGAGAGGAAGTGTTTCATTACAAGCCAGAAATACGACTATGACGCACAGGGTTGTGCGTAAAATGAAAGCGAATTGGACTCGGCGCAGGTAATTGGCCAGGTCTGTGTCAGATAATAGCCAAACCGACCCCAAGGTGGAAAGATATGACATCGCTGAGATCTTTCGGACCAATCACGTCCACGGCGCACCGGTTGTGTGGTAGTGAAGGCCGCAGCGGCTAACCCATTTTTCATCTCTCTCCCTCTCCGCAAAATAAGAAATAAGAGTGACAAGTGTGTTCGCTTGAGGGAAGACGCCGAAGGGCGTCGGTCGGTTTAATTGTTTGTCACAGCATGGGTGCAACGTTTACTGGCCCCGAAAATCACTTGTATTCACCCACACTGGTTTATTTTCAGATGTGGCATGGCCCCATTATTCTTGAAGAGGCCATAATCACATATACGATTACGTGTTTTTTTTGCTGGGCTTCGTTTTCTTTGGTTCCTTCAAACCTAGGGCATTGCGACGAGTCAACAGCCCTTGCATTTAGCTCTGCAACCACCATATCGAGAAGAAGAGGGTTTAGAACTGGGGAGGAAACTGCCTGAGCATAGCAAATAAAGCGAAGAGACATTTGCACCGCGGTACAGAAACAAGTCAAGCAAGAGGGCATAGGCTATATGAGGAGGTTGGGATTATACAGCAGCTCTGGCTCCCAAGTTGTCTTGTGCGACACCACCAATATCATACAGCCTCGGAAATGAACTTGGACACTTCTTTTTCAGGAACGAGAAACATAGTGCCCGTTGAAACAAAGTTTCAATTGTTTTCTTTGCCTTTGTTTGTCACACACATATCCATGGCCAAAGGACGACGAATGCTCGTTTTCCACTTGTCCCATTTGACTAAGATCATATTCTGAGAACAAAAAAAAACATGCGAACAAAAAAGATAGAGTAGGGTCCCTGGTTTACTCCTTTCGTCACCTTGCATCGACCTTACTATGCCGCACCTCTGAGGGGCTTTTAAAACAAAAACAGGAACCAAGCAAGCAAAGGCATAGATCCCAATGTGCGGAGCTTGCCCAGGTTCAAACGATGGAGTGCAACAAATGAGCTTTCCTCTTCATGCGCCTTGTGTCACACATTTCCAAATGGCACCATGAGTTTTGCCTGCAATCGAAAGCCGAGAAACAAATCAGGTTTCGCTACTCCTCCTCCTATCCACAATGGAGGAGGAACCATGCTGCATGATAGTTTTTTTGTGGGTGCCAGTACGTAATACAGCTCGCCTAATAAAAACTAATACTTGGGCGCCATACTTGAGCACCACGGGCATTTTCTTTGCATCTATTTTTTTCTTTCTCAGTCGTACTTGCATATTAAACTTTAGGGAGCGCCTTTTGTCTTTTCTGTCGGGCCCCAGTCTCATCACCTCCAAAAGCACGGGCAACTTCCCTTTCCGAGACCTGTGAAATTGAAGGCACACACAAAGCCCAAAAAGACAACGAGGGCTTTTAGCCAGATATGTGAGTGTAAGACCTGGGTCTCTCCTTTTTGTGTTTGTTGAAATTTTCTGTTTGTATGGAAGTGATAAAGATACGTGGGGATCTTCTGGCTCGTCAATGGACAAAATGGTGTAATTCGTCGGTGTAGGAAGAGTAAAAGAAGAGATAGTATCCTCAACGCGTAATATCTATGCACAACTACGATCGTAGACCGAAAAAAAATAATTTGTGCAACCAACCAACCAGTCAACTTTATTTTCACTGCGCTTCGATGTGGCCAATGCCAATTTCAGAAGTCGCACTTTTATTCCTTGGCAAAAGTAGTCGCCTACTTTTTTTTTTTTTTTTGCTCGACTGTTTGTTATCCCCCATTATTTTCCTCTTGCGACGACATGGTCACTCAGAATGAAATGAAACGATCAGACACGACTGTACTTTATTTCGTCTTGAGCTAGATCTACGGACAGCTAGGACGGGCAATAAATCGTCTCAAAGAAGATACTCTGGGCCGTGAAATCGCAACTGTCGCACGCACCTTTTGCGAGGCATCCGCAGAGATGTCCTCCTTCCTTCGGTATAACTCTGGCTAGGCTCACCCTCTGGATGAACATGTAGTCCCATCCCTCCGATTAAAGATTTTAATGTCCAAGATAGAGTTTATGATGATCGCCCTGATCCTGTCCATCTCAAAGAACCCGTCGCATTCTCGCTTTCGCTTATTGCCTCGATCACTTTGACTTTTTTTATGTTGTTTATACAAAAAAAAACTGACGCTGCGACTCGAAAGCAGCTCAAAGAGGCTTTTAACTTATTCTGAAAGGAGCACAAATAAGATTTTAACTTATCTAAAGCAGGATTTCAGCTCAATCATAGCGTAGCTCATAGCAGTTTAACTTATTTATCCTTGGCCAATTAGAGAGGTTCACCAATTAAAAGGGGGTCAGAGAATTTGCTTTTAGACAACCATCCCTACCCATACTCGTTCACAATACCCTTTTCCAACTCCAAGCTCATTTTTTACCATGGATAATCCATTCATGTCCTCCGTCAGTGCAATATTCTCTCTATTCACCAATGGTGTCCATGCCCTCCCTGGTTCGGCCATTGCAATCGACTACATCAAAAACTCTTACCAGAATGACCGCTTCCGCGTCGTCCTCGAACTTGCCCTGGCCGACTACGCGGTCAAGTACATGCTCTCCACAAAGTACCGCATAGACACCAACGACATCCAGCTGACTGAAAAGGTACTTTTTAATATCTATGTATCGAGTGCGAGAATCATCTAATCTATATCGCACATCGAGTCTTAAAAACACTTGACCTATCTTGAACTTTTTCTCTTAGGAAATCGACGACCATATTGCAGACTGGCAACCGGAACCGCTTGTCTAGCCCCTTTCAGACATCCAACGCATGGAGTTCGACAGGACACAGGTGATCGTTGGGTAATGGGAGGCATGCATACACACACACGCCAGGATCGGAGGATCGGAAATGCCAAAGCTACGTTTGTCCTTTCTGACCGACAGTTTGCTTTGGTCCTAATCTAGAGCACAAGGACCTAAACCTAAAGTTTTGTCCTTATGGCAAAAACCTCATGAACCTTGCCAGTACCAACTACATGGAATACATCACCAATGAGGACATCAAGGTATGCTGTAAGCGCATGGTCTATGTAGTGTCACAATCCCGAGCTTGTTTGTCTTGACCTTTCTTTCCTCTTCCGGGTGAATAACTGGAAGTAGCAAAAAGCAATCGATACACTTCACAACTACGGCGTGGGATCATGTGATCCTCGTGGAGTTCATGGGACACTCGGTACGTAAGAAAATAGAAGCCGAGGCCGCGAGAAAAGCTTTTTCGAGGCGGAGATTTTTTTTTTATTGTGTGTGTTCTCCACATATTTGATCCGCCTTAACTAACTCTGCTTTTTGTGGGAGGTAAACTTTGCAGACGTGCACATTAATCTAGAAAAGGATATTGCCAAGTTCCTTGACACCGAGTCTGCCATGCCATCATCTACGCGCAATGATTCTCCACCATTGCCTCAATTGCAATAAATGCGATTCGGTTTCCATTCTCGACCGCTTGCTTGTCTTCTCTTGGACGTGTGCTTGCTTTTCTACGCTTCCGCCTCGGTATCGACGAGAGATCCCCTCATCTAGGCGCCCCTCCTTCAATAGGCCATGTTGGCGATGATGGCGGCGATTAACGTAGCACAAGAGGCGCTAGTTGAAGGCGACACAGATGTTGAGAATGATGCTGAGAGCAGCGTTAGTCTCTTTTGCACGCTTGCTGGTGGTGATACGCCCAGAGACGTGGGGATTCGAGATGAGAGAGCAGGTCTCTAAAGACTCTTCTCGAGGGCCCTGCCGCTGGTCCAAGCCGATGGATCAATGGAAGGACTACAACGACCATGGTCCTTTCGGCCATGACTACTATACCCCAAGCAACTCTCCCATGGACAGGCGCGAGCAAGGCGATGGGCATAACAACACCAACAAGGGCTACTTTGACCAAGAATCTGCGCCGTCATCGTTGAGCTCTGCTTCGGTTTGTCCACTTCGGCACCAGTCACATTCGCTTAGCCCTGTGAGCCAGGGACAATCTAGTGACAGTGAATCGATGTACAGCTTCGGACGAGGAGATGACAGCAGCAGTGCCAGCAGCGTCAGTAGTATCAACCCGTTCAGCGCAGGATCTAGTTCGCTCAAGCTTGGAGGTTCCCTGCGCCAGACCAGCAGCGTGGGTCGCTCGTCGTTCATCAGCTGGAAACCAGCCACCACTGCTTCTCTGAGCGGAGCATGTGGGCCTATTTGCCGGTGCTCTAACGAAGATGAGGAGACACAGAATGTCAGGGCTATGGGCGCCGCTAGGAAGCGTATGAGCGTGCATTCACTATTGTGCTAGTATTTGTTTTTTTGAACTTTGTTCCTTTTGGTTTTTTCTTTAAAACCAACTACACTTGTATCTGAATAAGCCCTACCTAATACCTTTTAATAAGAAGCAAAGACAAGTCCTCGCAAGCCAGCCAACATAACACCACAATAATTTTGCTACAACATCGGCTTGAAAAAGAAGCTTGATTCTAACGTTTCCCTGCGCGCACTTGATGGGAATTAAGCACCAATAAAAGACAAACCAGAACTATCGGCTTGTCAACTAGGACGGGTCGCTTGTTGAGGAAGTACCGATCTGCTAGGAAACGTTTTTTTCTTCTTTTTATTACAGGCGATTACATTGATGATTGCAAAGGTCGCATGGCCACATCTCAAGCATTTTCGTGCATCAAACTGGTTTTTAATGAAAGTGGGCTAATGTTCTACTATAAATCTTATGTCCTGCGACACATGAATCCGTGACCAAGTTTCAATGTTTCCGATCGAGTTGCCAACCAAGTTCAAAATGGCCAGAGATGAGTTCATCTCGAGTGCCTCAGCCATCACCAGAGCACCAATGTCTCCAATCAAATTGTACCCCAAGTCTAAAGTGGCCAGAGTCGAGTTGGTCCTGAGTGCCCCAGACAGAGCGAGAGCTCCACTGTCCCCAATGGAGTTACGCCACAAGTTCAAAACAGTCAGAGCCGAGTTGGCCTTGAGTGCTTCAGAGAGCGCCAGAGCCCCGTCATCTCCTATATGGTTGTGCGGCAGGTCCAAAGTGGTCAGAGTCGAGTTGATCTTGAGTGCCTCAGAAAGTACCAGAGCTCCGTTGTCTCCAATTGAGTTGCCCCACAAGTCCAAAGTGGTCAGAGCAGAGTTTGTCTTGAGTCCATCAGATATTGCCAGAGCCCCATTGGCTCTGATCGAGTTGTTCTGCAGGTACAAAGTGTTGAGAGTGACGTTGGTCTTGAGTGCTTCAGACAGTGTCAGAGCTCCGTTGGACCCGATCAAGTTGCCCCACAAGTCCAAAGTGGTCAGAGTCGAGTTAGTCTTGAGTGCCTCAAACAGCGCCTGAGATCCATTGTCTCCAATCGTGTTGTTCTGTAAGTCCAAAGTGGTCAATGTTGAGTTGGTCTTGAGTGACTTGGCCAGTGCAATTGCTCCATTGTATCTGATCGAGTTGCCAGCCAAACTCAAATTGGCCAAAGCTGAGTTGGTCTTGAGTGCCTCAGCGATCGCCAGAGCACCATTGTCTTCAATCGAGTTGTACCCCAAGTCTAAAGCGGCCAGAGTCGAGTCAGTCTTGATTGCCTCGGCCAGTGCCAGAACCTCATTTTCTCTGAACAAGGTTCTCTGCAGCTCCAAAGTGGTCAAAATTGAGTTGATCTTGCGTGCCTCAGAAAATGCCATGACGGCTGTGTCCTTAATCATGTTCTGTTGCAATTCCAAAGTGGCTAGAGTCGAATTGGTCTTGAATGCCTCAGAAAATGCCAGAAGTCCTTGGTACGAGATTGAGGTGTCGGACATCTCCAATGTGGTCAGAGTCGAGTTGGACTTGAGTGCCTCAGCCAGCGCCAGAGCTCCGACATCTCCAATCTTGTTGCTGGTCAAGGCCAAAGTTGTCAGAGTCGAGTTGGTCTTGAGTGCTTCAGCCAATGTCAGAGCTTTATAGCCTTCAATCGAGTTGCGACTCAAGTCTAACGTGGTCAGTGTCGAGTTGATCTTGAGTGCCTCAGATAGTGCCAGAGTTCCATTGTCTCCAATAAAGTTGTATTTCAAGTCCAAAGTGGTCAGAGTCGAGTTGGACTTGAGTGCCTCAGCCAGCGCCAGTGCTCCGACATCTCCAATCTTGCTGCCAGTCAAGGCCAAAGTTGTCAGAGTCGAGTTGGTCTTGAGTGCTTCAGCCAGTGCCAGAGCTCCATTGCCCTCAATCGAGTTGTACCTCAAGTTCAGATTAGTCAGTGTTGAGTTGGCCTTGAGTGCTTCAGCCAGTGCCAAAACTCCATTGCTTTCATTCGAGTTGTCAGCCAAGCTCAAAGTGGTCAGTGTTGAGTTGGTTTTGAGTGCCTCAGCCAGTGCCAGAGCTCCATTGCTTTCAATCGAGTTGCCTTGTAAGTCCAAAGTTGTCAGAGTCGAGTTGGTCGTGAGTGCCTCAGCCATCGCCAGAGCTCCATTGCCTTCAATCGAGTTGTACCCCAAGTTTAGACTGGTCAGTATTGAGTTGGCCTTGAGTGCCTCAGCCAGTGCCAGAGCTCCGACGTCTCCTATCTTGTTTTTCCACAAGTCCAAATTTGTCAGTGTTGAGTTCGTCTTGAGTGCCTCAGCCAGTGCCAGAGCTCCATTGCCTTCAATCAAGTTGTACGCCATGTTCAGATTGGCCAGTGTTGAGTTGGTCTTGAGTGCCTCAGCCAGTGTCAGAGCTCCATTGCTTCCAATCGAGTTGCCTTGTAAGTCCAAAGTTGTCAATGTCGAGTTGGTCTTGAGTGCCTCAGCCAGTTCCAGAGCTCCACTGCCTCCAATTGTGCTGCCCCGCAAATCCAAAGTAGTCACAGAGTTAATCTTGAGTCTCTCTGCCAGTGCTTGAGCTCTGCTGGATCCGAGCTGCGACATTGCAGGCATGGCACCAATGATGATAAAGCCTGAGAAATAAAAAGGATAGGTTTAAGAGTGACAGAAGATGGAAACAAAAGTCATAAAACAATGGATGTGAATGGAAGAAGGGGAATCGAGAATATCGAGATCCATGCCATCGCGCATGTGAAGAAGGAATTTTAGGATCTGACTCTGGATAGGGCGAAGCACAAACATCTTTGTCGGGATTAACGCCCATTTGAACTTTTTTCTTCTTTGGTGGGTTTGTATCTCACAAACAAATAAGCATCTACTTGCATAAGGTCCGATAGTTCTATTGGACAAGATTTTTTACGCCCACCCTTATTTGGTGTTTTGAAGATACTTCTAGTTTATAAAAAATGATCCTATTCAAGGACCATGAAGCAATGGAGACAGTAGACGAACCATGTATCCCAAAGTGGAACGAATCGATGGGGAGAAACGAAAGAGGAGCGCGGTGTTGAGAGTGGCACCAAGGGAGTTGGGTGTACCTTTGCCATTCGGGGTGAGGGTGCACCAAGCATTTATACCGAGTGGATCGAGCGCACAAACACGCTTTGTGGAAGAAGGTTCAACACAAAAACACTTTGATTTTTGAAGACATCTCAATGTGAATGACATCCCACAGGAACGCGGCGTGAATCACTGGATCACGAGAAGGTGCCTGGTTGGACCATCTCCTTTTATGAGGGTGTCTGTGTGCTCTCCCACTGAGAAAATAGAGACGAGTGAAGAAAAAAACCTTTTTTTCTTCCGTGTTCAGGCTAGCTGTGGGTAAATGGGTTTTTTCATTTGTTTTCATTCGTGCGTCCATTGGCGCATTGATCGAGATGGGACGACGATGTAGTGTCCGAGGGTTTGCTGTGTAAGTGTGAACCCCAACATTCTTTGAATGGGCCCCGAAGTCGCGTGACATGAGTAGGAAAAAATAAGCCTCTGCCTTTTCAAAACACGGGAATATCATTGTTGCGTGAGTAGAACTTGATTTTACTCCACGTGGTAGATGTGCTTGTTTCTAACGTTCAAAATGACTTTACGCGTCTCTGTTATAGTGATGATGGATGCAATTTCGCAGTATTGAAGGGTACACAGATCCCTCGTTCTACGGTCAAGTGGTTCAAGCACAACGACATGGCAGAACCTGAAACGTGTGCTCGAATCGATCAACAAGGAGTCTCGCGCTGTAAAGTAAAAAAATTCAGAAGCATCATGAACTATAACTAAAATGCTCACCATCGAAAAAAAAAGAAACGCTTCCGTTAACCAGCGCAAGCCCCCAAATTTCTTTTGACATTTCGCTATAGAACAAGAAGCGACCCATGACGCGCCGGTTCATTGTCACAGAGGGCCTGTTCCAAAACTATGGCGACATGGCACCGCTGGACAAGATCATAGAGCTCAAGCACACGTACAAGTACCGAGTCATCCTGGACGAGTTTAACTCGTTTAGACTCTTGGGCAAGACAGGCCGAGAGGTGACCGAACCCTACAACATCTCACCCCGCGACGTGGACATGATTGTGGGCTCCTTGGCCAATACCCTCTCGGGCGCTGGAGGCTTTTGTGCCGGTGCGAAGGAAGTCGTTGATCACCAGCGCCTCTCGGACCAGGCCTTTGTCTTTTCGGCCTCGATCCCGGCCATGCTTGCTGTATGTGCCTCCGAGGCGATCCGGATCCTGGAGACCAGCCAAGGCGAGGCACTGTTGAGGGCCTTGCAGGATAATGCGGCCGCTTTCCGTACGGTGGTGGCGTCAGTGCCTCAGGCGATTGAGCTGAGCTCCATTCCTGGATCTCCGATCCTGCACCTACGGATCCCACCGCAAGCGCTGGTCACTGCGATCTCAACCCGCGACGACGAGAAGCTGCTGCTGCAGGAGATTGTTGACGAAGTAGTCAAGGACGGGGTGCTGATTACTCGAGCCAAGTACGTCGAGACCCAAGAGCTGCACCTGCCGCGCCCGTCGATCCGGATTTCGATCAGTGCTAGCCATACCAAGAGAGATACAGAAAAGGCAGCCCAGGCGATTAAGACCGCCTTTGTAAATGCTTTAAACAAGCGTAAATAACTTCAGATTTCTTCACTAACAAGATCACTTCAGCGATAATATAATTTGAACACCAACGCAGATCGATATGGAGCAGTTTTTTTTATCATCAGTTTGTATCAAGTCCGTTGAAGTCTATTAGTTTTTTTCACTGCTCCTGGAAATCGACCAACTGCTCATTCCTGGAATTCGTGTCCTTCTCGACGCGGAAGCCGCCTCCGACCTCACAGTCTTTGAGGGTAGACTTTTCGCAGACCTTGGAGCCCGAGCAAAGGATGCAGCCCTCGACCTTGACATTGTCCTCGAGCACCGCGTGGTCCATGATGATTGAGTTGACAATCTTGACGTTCTTGCCGATCGTGCAGTGGGCTCCGATGGTTGACTTCTTAACTGAGGACCGGTCGCCGATCTTGGTGTCCTCGCCAATAAGCGAGTCAGCGCCGACCTGGGTCTGCACCTGGTGGGTCGCGCCAGGGTTCCTGACCTTGTCTGTGATCTTTGTGTACTGTATATGTCACAAAACAGAGATGGGGATGCAAAAAGTCTTAGGCCTAACTCAAACAACGAGGCACCAATAAAAACCCAGCTTCAGTCGTATATGTTCAACTTACGTAGCGGTTGATCTCAAAATAGTTGGGGATAGTGTTGGCGCGTCCACAGTAAACATCTTTGGAGGCAACAAAGGCTTTGCACTTGATGGGTGACTTCCATTCGCCCTTCTCCGATCCTGTACTATCCACTTCGGGGGTCTGGGTTGTTGACAGGCTCAAGGCCAGCTTTTGTGTGCTGGGGTTGGCAGCCATAGCAGCCTCCACAACTATTTTTAAGAGAACAAAAAAAAAAAAAGAAAAAAGAAAAGACAAGGTTCAATATCCAGGCTTCTCATAACTTGTCCATGTCTCATAAAAAAAAACAATATTTTTGTTACCTTTGGTGACACCTTCCCGATCGGCAAGAACCTTCTGCTGCTGCGACTTGACCAACAAGGGCAGGACGTGTTCCTTGATGCTGGCCATGTTTCTCTTCTGGGACACGACCGAGATCAGGTCAATGACCCAGCGCTTGAAGACGTACAGGTGTCCATCCTGCAACAGACGCGTGATATTCAGAACTGGGTGCTGGCTCAATAGAGACATTCTTAATGAGAACTCGTCCGAGTCCATCACATCCGAGTTGTTCAAGTAGACCAGTTGCGAGTTGCTAGCGTCGATTCCAACGTATTGTGTCACATCTGTTTGTAAGAACATAGAGAACGAGAAGTCGAGGTAAATATTCGAGTCTTGATGAGTCACAGTGCACACATTGTGATTCCTGACGGTTCTTTCATGAACTATTTCGCCCTCTCAAATAGAATGATCACACACTCACCCTTGATCTTGCTGGATCCAGAGGGTCCGCCTTCGCCCTTGTTGGGCTCGAAGAACAGGGCCGTAACAGTTGGGTCCTCTGAGCGATGCATATCCAAGAACTGGTGGGGTATAAGCTCTGTCAACAAGTCACAACTGATCACAATGAAGTCGGTCTATAGTTTTCAATAAATAGCGAAAAAAAGGTTAGCTAACAACAGCTTCGAAACTTGCAATCCTTGCCGTGCTTCGCGATGCCTTGTGGCACGGGCAATGCTGTGTCTCTTTCCATTTACCTTGATCTTGTCCTTGATCAAAGCCAAAGCGTCAGCGGTTCCAGTGTTGTCGTCGACGACCTCCAGAGTGATGTGCAGCGATCCCGACCCTTCGTAGACCCGATCCAGATAGTGTCCAAGCTTTTTTGATCCCGAGCTCAAACTGACGACAATGACATCTAATAGTCGGTGGCAAAAACGTGTCAGTGGGGTCCTATATTTTACACAAACGAGGGGATTACATGTGCTATTGGGAATAGCATACCTGAAACGCCCGAAGCCTCGAGCCAGGAGAGAGGGTATGAGATCATGGGCTGGTTCGCGATGGGTAGCAGAGCCTTGGGCATGTTGCTCTCCTCGGTCAAAGGATACAGTCTGTGAGCATATCGAAGGAAGACGTTTGGAACGTGTGAGTTGAACATTGTCCTTTGATTGTTTGCTGGAGAGTGGGTCGCTTCGAAAACGCAAATGGTCTCCTGATGCAAACTGGGCGGCAAGAGCATTACCCGTTGCCGTAGCCGGCCATGATGACAGCCTGGAACTCGGGCACTCGCTTTCTGTACGGCATGATTGTTTAGTTGTAAGTGATTGTGTGTGCTGAAAGAAGAGAATGGAGGCAGAGATTCCCACTTGGAGCACACAAGGGTGTTTATTTCTGGTGGCTTGTCGCGAAATTTGGAGGCAAAGACGGGTTTGGGGAGTGAAATTTTTGTAGGCACAGAGTTCGAAGGTATTTTATTAGTTAGGGAACCGGAAAACTTGTTCCTTCTTGTATCCCATGGCGCCCAGAACACCGCGGACTGGGTCCTGTCCAGTGACGCCACGGCCACCAGCAACGTGCTTGACCATGCTCTCGGGTCCACACACCAAAATAATAGACTTGGTGTCATTCTTGGCGGGGAGCAGGCCCTCCAGCATAGCTGAGTTTACGTATCCAACATGACCCTTCCATGGCTGGACCTCCTTCGCGGCAACTTGCTTTTTCTTAGAGCTTGTGGGGGCTGTAGGGGGAGTCTTGGAGAGGTCGGGAAGGCGGTCGATTGTGTAGGTAACCTTGAACTGGTCAGAATGCGAGCCAGCGAGTTGATCTAGCTCGTCCTTGAAGTACAACTCTTCGGGCGATTGAGCAGCGAACAATAATGAAAGCTTGGTCTTCTTGGTGCCATTGGTCAAGACAGAGTGAATGACGGGCAGTACTGCCGTGATGCCTGTTCCTCCAGCAATCTGATTCATTTGGAGAAGAGAGAGAGAGAGAGAGAGAGAGAGAGGGGGGGACGAGGTATATGTCAGCGTTATTGACAATAGTCTGGATGTTGTCATGTTTTCAAAAAAAAAAATTAAAAAATTACCATGCTAATCTCATCATACTCCTCCAATTCGGGGCGGCTCGCTGGCCAGATCATGACGGGCCCACGCATCTCAATCTTTTGCCCGAGTCGGGCCGAGTGCATGAAGCGCGAGACCTGGCCCTCGCTGTAGCGCTTGACCAGCAGCTGAATCACGGGCTGGTCCTTGAGCGAGTAGTGCACAGGCGTGTAGGCGCGCATGGCCTGG
Source organism: Podila verticillata NRRL 6337 (assembly GCA_000739165.1). Lineage (NCBI taxonomy): Eukaryota > Fungi > Mortierellomycota > Mortierellomycetes > Mortierellales > Mortierellaceae > Podila > Podila verticillata. The sequence continues at coordinate 1,906,291 of KN042422.1, forward strand.
ATCTCGTCGTCCTTGACATATACGGCCGAGCAGATCGGGATCGTCATGGGCTTGTTGAGCTTGAACTCAAAGATCGAAGTCGAGTCCGAGACAGGGGTGATCTTGGTCAGCTGCAGGGGGGTCCAACGGTCGTTGGTCAGATTCGAAGAGCCAAAGAGGAAGCTGAAGGGGTTGATCAGCGAGCCTTGCTGCTGGCTGGACTGGAGATAGTAGGTGCCAAAGCCAACGGCGGCTGCGGTGCCGACCATGATGCGGTTGGTTCTGCGGATCGATTGTTGCCGGGACTCGTAGGCGGAGTGACCCTTAGAGGAGGAAGAGGACGAGGACGAGGAATAGTGGCGAATGAGATTTGGTGATGAAGTGGAGGTGGATTTGCATGGGGCATGCATGGCTGGAGTCCATGATGAGGTTGTTCTCCGGCAGGTGGCGAGAATGGATCGTTGGAATGGCATCATGGCGATTGTTGTGTTGTATTAGTGTGTGTTTGAATGCAATGGGAGCTCCAAAAGCTGATCGAATTCTTGTGCCTGAACTTACCCGCGCAAAGGAAGTCGGTCGGGAAATGTGACCTCTGTTTATGCTCGACAGAAAGAGAGAGAGAGAGCACCCACCTCGGTATTTGGGCGCAGTTGTCCTTCGATTTGATCTATCCCAATCGATCCTTTCACAAATCCTTAACCCATCGTGACGAAAAGTATTTAAAAGAGATGTTATCATATTATGGCATTAGCTACATATTAAATGGTAGTTGAGATGGCCTCCTTCCTTATCCAGAAATTAGCGCTGTCGCCACGGACACTGCAAGCGAGAACAGGACCATGACCGAGTAGACATTCAACGCCCCTGATCCTTCTGTTCCCCAGTTCCACACAAGAGGCTTGAGCGATAGGGCACTACTTGGCAAGTACAGGCTGCGGTTCGGGAATTCACGGTTGCAGGCGTCGATATACACCCAGGTCGCATCCCCCCATGTGATGTTGTTCTTGTCGCGGCAAACTGCACAGCTGTGCATCGACGGGATCACGCCTTGCTGGCAGAGACAAGTGTCGAGGATAGGGTCGAGGCCGATGGTCGGGATCGAGGTCGGGATGTCAAAGTGATTGGGGTTCTGGCAGAACAGGGCCTTGGCAAAGAAGGCCGTGCAGTCTAACGTGCACGCTTGGGCATCGGCCTGTAAGATGAGAAGTGAAGGTGCGAAGACTTGAAGAAGCACGAGCAGGAAAACGTACAGGGCGGGCCGTGACGAAGATGGTCGCCTTTGATGCATTTTGCTGTATTTTAGCTGGGGTCCTTTTGGTTCTCTGGCTTTGGCTTTTTTTCGAGAGGCGGTATCGTTTGAGGAGAAAGAAGGAAGAAGGAAGAAGGAAGAGGGAAGAAGGAAGAAGAAAGGAGAATCGATGACAACACCCCTCGTAGTTTATATAGACCCCTTTCATTGCCTCTCGCTACCCTACTTCTACTCCTCTGATCCTGTTCCCTGCTGGCAAATAATAAAAGGGGCGTGTCTCTTTGCCTTTGCCAAATTGCCCAGTGGCCTGTTCTTCGCCCTTGGGCGAAGAGTTAGAGATTAGTACGCGTGACGCGCCTGACCCGAACATGCTAAGCATGTGCCCCTATTTTGCCTTTATGTGTCTATCTTTGCGAGTTGCTACAGCATGCCTCAGGCCAAAAAAACCTTCCTCGTCGAGGAGATGTCCCTTCCGAGGTTACCTTTTGGTCTGTCCAGGCGTTTCTTTTCTTGTCCCTGCATATTACGCCCCAGCATCATCGACACCGGACGACAGCAATAATAACATAAACAAATAAAACAGCCTAAAGGATCTGCTGACACATGTTGTTGTTCTACCCTTCTCGACAGTGCAAGGACGTTAGCGTAGAACGACTTTGTACAATCGTGTGTCAACAAAGTCACCTTTTAACGAGACGGTCTATTCACTATTGGCGAAAAGGGGGTCATGGATGAGTGTACTAAAATGCAAAGGTTTGTATGTATTTGTAGGATGATGAGTCTGGTAAAAAAAATAATAAGAAAACTATGCTTTCCTTTGGCTATGTATTTACTTGGCAAGTGTCTCCAAGATGAGTCGGACGGCCTTCAACTCGTTCTCAGCCTTGCCCTTGACAAGCTTCTCGAGCTCCTTCTGGATAGTTATTGATGACTTTGATGACGAAGATTTTGACTGGAGCAACTTCTTGGTTTCCGCCGCAGTCTCAGGGTTCTCGAGCAGAGCCAGGACAAGGAACGCGCTGTGCTCGGCATAGTATCCAAAGTAAGGGGAGATCTTTGACAGAAGAGCCTTGGCAAAGTGTAAGCTGGGCTCGGCCTTGGGGGCCTTGTAATCGGACATGACCAAGTTCTTGTAGAGACGGTCTGTGGGCATAGTGGTCAAGACGTTGGGGGTCTCGGAGGTGGTTTCAGATGGATCGACGCCGGCCAATTCCAAGAGGGCGTTGACGGCAGGGGTCTTGTCGCCAGCGGCGTGGAGCAAAGTCTCGAGAACGACCTGGCAGGCGAGGGGCTCACTGGTGAGGCTGCGGGCCTTAGAAGCGATCAGGGAGATCAGCGCAGGGGAGATGTAGCCGAGCAACTCGGCGGAACGGACAGCGGCATCTTTCTTACTGGTGTTAGCACGGACAAGGTCGCCCTTGGCCAAGAGGTCGATGCTCTGAGGGGAAATGTACTTTGGTGAGCGTCCGGCGAGAAGGTAGAGAATCACACGGCGTCCAAACTTGTCCTTGGCAATATCCTCCATCTCCTTCACAATTTCGGTCAAAATGGCTTTGCTCATCAACACGGTATCGTCGACGACGTCAAACATTCTCAGCATAACCATGTGTCCATACTCCTCTTTGCAGATCTTGACAACAAAGGGCTTCATGGTCTTGAGCATGGCCTTACGGTCCTTGGGCGAGGCATACATCAAGCAGAACATGGCAACCTGGGCACCTTCCTTTGTGTGCAGAATCTCGACGGCCTGCTCCTTCATGACATCCAGCATTTCCTGTTATCGCACAATGCAAACGTTTGAAAGCAAAAAGTTAGGTTGGATCGTCGAGCACGTCATCAATCACAAATCTGAAAAATAACAAGGTTCCGTACCTGGATGCCCTTGGCATCAGCGTGCTCAAAGTACTCGAGCAATCCACGGTGGACAATGCTGAATCCGACAGTGCCCTTCTCCATGCATCCTTTGAGGGTCTCGAGCAGGTGCTTCATGATGTTGTCCTTCTTGGCCGGGTTCTGCTCCAGAATCTCGGTGAGAGTCTTCTTGTCCTCAATCTTGAACAGTCTGAACTCGGGTCCATAGAACTCCTGGATCAAGGCTGCGCGCTGGGCCGAGTTGGCGTAGGTCGAGTAAGCGTCCTCAATAATCTCTGAAGCTTCCTTGTGCTTGATCAGCTGGCGGACCTTGCCGTAGAACTCCTTAATGATCGCCTCGCGGTACTTTTGGCAGTAGTTAAGAATCTTGACAACAATGAAGCGACCGTACATGGATTTGGACAGGGTCAAGTAGTGACCGACCAACTCTCCTGCAATGACGTTACGCTGGGCTTCGTTGCCGTGCTTGAGGCAGGATTGAATAATGCGGGACATATCGTGCTTGAAAATAATATCCTGAACCTTGCCGGTGATCAAATCCATCATATCCTTCATCACGGCCTGGCGCTCGGCCTTGGGCAGCTCCTTCAGACGGAGCTTCTCCCAAAGCTTCTTTGCTGGGTAGATCAACTCGGCGTTGGGTTTGTGAGATCGGCGCTCGTCGCGCAGAGCCTTCTTTTGTGCGTTCTGCTCCTTGGTGGCTGTTGGATGTGTCGATGTCGATGTAGAGGAGTTGGTTGTGTAATACAGTTGAGGCGTCGAGGGGTGTGACGGTAGGGGCGAAAAAGATGACCGCGGTTAGCAAAAGTTGTGTAGGTAACTGATACAAGAACAAGTGAAGACAAAGCCTTTAGCTTACGGATCTTGGGTCTCTGGGGGGCAGCCTGCTGCTCAGAGTCGACCTCCATGCTGTTTTCCTCGTCATCATCGCGGATGGGCTCGGCCTCAAGCTCGCCCTCGTCCTCGTCCTCGTTCTCTTCTTGGCCTTCCTCCTTAATAGCCTTGCCAAAGAGGGTCTTTGTGTTAGACTTGGCCTCCTTGGGCTCCTTCTTGACCTTCTTCGTGGGTGCTTCAGCAGTGATGCTGGCAGACTTTCTCTTGGAAACGGCCATTGATGGATATGTAGTGTGTGATGGATGGATGGATGGGAGGGGTTGATGCGAGGCAATGGGGCCAAAAAAAAAAAGAAAAAAAGAACCTCTGTTTACGAAAATATCAATTTTCATAAGCCACACACGTGCACAGACATTGGTGGCAACAAGAACAGATCAAAATTTAAAGTACTTTTTTTTATCTAGATTGTGTATTTTACGTAAAGCGATATCGAGGGAGCTTAGAGGGCAGCGGCGAGGCCAGCGGAGGCCACAGCGATGACGACGTACACGACACCATTGGCAAGGCGAGAAGCGCCGGAGTTGACAAGGTTGCGGTTCTGGTCCAGGATTTTGCAATCAGAGATGAACTTGTTGGTTTTGTTCATAGCATTGTTCAGGTCCTTGCAAGCCTGGCAGTTGCCTGTGAGAGACGATTAAAAGCAACAAAAAACGTGATACTGATTAGTACAAACACATTTCCTTGACTATGAGCAACCGTTTTAACCGTTTTAATTCAAAGTAGGTAGAAGATACTTACGGACGAGGCGCACGTTGTCCTGGGTGCAGAGACAGTTGTCAACCGAGGAGTCAATTCCAATAGTAGGGAGCTCATCTGTGATGCCGTCGCGAATGACGTTTCCACAGAAAAGAATTTTGGCACTGATACCTGCACACTCGTATGTGCAACCAGCCTCGGCCAATGGAGAGGTAGCCAGCATAGCCAGAACCGAAAAGACAACCATGGCCAAGACAGTGGCGAAAGATGGGGAAGAACGACAGAAAAGCATGATATGTAGTTTGTTGCTGTGCGGAAAGAGGCTGTGTTTTTTAGTCTGTGGTATTTGTAGTGAGAGAAAAGGGTGAGGTTTCGTTGAGTGCAGAGTTGAGAAGTTGATGTGGATGATGACAAAAAGAGAAGGGAGTTTCGCTGTCTTTTATACTCAGAGAAGCGTAACAGCCAAGAGTGTGGTCATTCCGGGTAACGAGGCACCCAACCAGCGCTTTTTTTCTCCAATAATGCTTGCTGCATTACATACGACGACTACAGCCTTAGTCTTGGCCTTTTCCTCTCCAACCCGCACTCCTGCTAATTCACACAGCCATTTCCTATAAGCAAAGTGCCTTCCATGGCTGCAGAGGCAAAGTTAGACTATTTGTCCCATGGCTTTTTTTGAGGCGCTTTACGGTTATGCCTAGCCTCAACCATTCTCGGCAATGAACCTTTCCCAATATGATAAGCGTTTGATGACGCTTCCGTAAAATCCACAATTGATAACAATTGATAGATGGAGAAGGATGGAAGGTATGGAAGGCATGTAAAAGATTGTTTTACGCCACAACTTAGGCGTATATGCAGGAGAGTGAAGAGAAGTACATCCAACCGAGAGTGTGAGAGAGACAGTAACCAACGAAAGAAAGGTGAGGTCAGATGGGGCTGAGCACTGGTTTAAAAATAATAACTGCGCTTTTGGAGTAAAGTCAACACAGGGCCAAGCTTCAGCCTTCTTTTGGCTTGCTTGGGTGATATATGGTTTTCCAGTTGTTCAGACGAAAGTTAAGCAAGTGTCACGAGGATATGAAATGACGAGTAGAATGGTTAGGTAGGTATAGTCCCCACGCTTAACTTTCTCCGTCTATTATCTAGGGACACGATAGTGTGTATTTTCGCCTTTGGCAAAAAAAAAAAAAAAAAAAGAAAAAAAGCGCAAGATGATCTAGATGTATTATTGTGGCACAAAGCAGAAAAGAAGCATTCTTCGGAGCACCGAGACGGAACGGAGAAATGAACTCGAAGATTGGACTCGAAGATTGGTGGGAGATAAGATAAACCAGCTCGAGTCCATGCGCGAGATCCAAACTGGTGCTCACACACACACACTCTCTCTCTCACACACACACACACACATATCCCAAAAAAAAAAAAAAAAATTCTCTGAGTGTAAGATAAATGTTTCGTCAATCGGAAACAGCCAAAGCCAAACTCTATGTCGTGCCGTCATGGTAGAGCAGCGAAATGGGTGGCCTCTCTTGATCTTCATGAGTACACGTTCATGGCCTTGGAGTCGTTGCCACAAATCGGTGCAAACGAGGAAGATGCTCGGTAAGCAAACGGAGATATAATAGAAGGGTGTGGCGTGCGGGTGATGTGGGACTCGCCGACAAACCTCGGTCACAGCACAGATGTGGCTTGAACGGGATATTACAAAAGCGGAATGCCATTCTGGAATACACAGAAATGGAAGAGACAAGAGAATAGAACAGGAAGGACACTTGGAGAGTGGTGCGTGCATTTGCGCGTGCTTTGTCAGTCCACACATGAGTTTCGTGTGTGCACTTGTGAATGACATATCCACGGAGTGGCTTTGCCCCACGATTCACCAGGCAAGACATCAAGGTTTGGCTTGTTGGGTCAGAACTCTTGCATGGGTTTTGTGCGCACTTTGATTTTCCCACATTCGTCTTTGGTGGGGAGGGGCTGGGGTTTCGCTGATTGAGCTCTGCGAGTGAGATGAGATGAGTGAGCGCTGAGAACAAAATTTGTTATCAGCGCGTCAAAGAAAAACTTTGTCTTGCGCAATCTCTCTCTTTCATATTCTACATTTCTTCATTTCTCTTCCTTCTTTCATCTCATTCTATTCACAATCACTCCAACCCACCCTACTTCCCTCCCTTACCTCGCTTCTCACTACAAACAAACAACATGGTCCTCGCAAACAAGCTCAAGGCATGGCACGCCCTCCAGGCCCACCACGACTCCCAGGCCGACAAGACCGTCATGAAGGAGCTCTTCGCCAAGGACCCTGCCCGCTTCCAGGAGTTCTCGCGCCACTTCTCTGGCCCCACCACAAAGTCCTCCATCCTCCTCGACTACTCCAAGAACTTGATTACCCCCGAGACCTTCAAGTACCTCATCGATCTGGCCAAGGAGGCTGGCGTCGAGCAGATGCGCACCAAGATGTTCTCTGGCGAGCCCATCAACTTCACCGAGAACCGCTCCGTCCTCCACGTCGCTCTCCGCAACGTTTCCAACACCCCCATCTACAGCGAGGGCAAGAACGTCATGCCCGAGGTCAACGCCGTTCTCGAGCACATGCGCGAGTTCACTGAGTCTGTCCGCTCTGGCGAGTGGAAGGGTTACAAGGGTGACCAGATCAAGGACATTGTCAACATTGGTATCGGTGGATCTGATCTGGGCCCCGTCATGGTCACTGAGGCCTTGAAGCCCTACGCTACAGAGGGTGGTCTTAAGGTCCACTTTGTCAGCAACATTGATGGCACTCATATCGCTGAGGTTCTCAAGACCGTCAAGCCCGAGACCACTCTCTTCATCATTGCCTCCAAGACCTTCACCACCCAGGAGACCATCACCAACGCCACCACCGCCAAGACCTGGTTCCTGAAGCACGCCAAGGAGGTAAGTAAAAACAGTGATGCGACTGAAAAAGGTTCTTGGGTTAAGGCGTGAGAAAACAATCCCTTTGTATGTGAAAGTGTCTTGCATGGATTCACAAGGAAGGGGCTGAAGCGTTTTGCTCTTTTGCAAAGCCAGAAGAGAAGCGAGACGAAGGGAGGGGGGGAAGGAGGACTGGCTGTCTGTTAGGAATGGGGGCCTGGTGAAAGGATGACGAGAGACAGCGTGGATCTTGACAAGACGCCGTCCAAGACGACAAGTCTTTGCTATCGTTCGATCTCGTTCTTTCCAAAAAGTGGTTTTTACCCAAAAAGAAAGTTCCTGTGCTGCGCGGGTAGAATTCATCCATCTCCTGTCCATCGGGACACAAAAAAAAAAAAGACTCTAATCGCGCTTTACTCTTCTCCTCGCTCCAGCAATCCCATGTTGCCAAGCACTTCGTCGCCCTGTCCACCAACACTGAGGCCGTCACCAAGTTCGGTATTGATGCCGCCAACATGTTCCAGTTCTGGGACTGGGTTGGAGGCCGCTACTCGCTCTGGTCTGCCATCGGTCTCTCCATTGCTCTGTACATTGGCTTCGATAACTTCAAGGAACTCTTGACCGGTGCTCACGAGATGGACCAGCACTTTGTCAACACTCCCTTGGAGCAGAACCTGCCCGTTATCTTGGCTGTCCTCGGTATCTGGTACATCAACTTCTTTGACGCCCAGGTCCATGCCATCCTCCCCTACGACCAGTACATGCACCGCTTCCCCGCCTACTTCCAGCAAGGAGATATGGAGTCGAACGGCAAATACAGAAACAGAGATGGCGAGGCCCTTCCCTACGGCTCTGGCCCCTGGGTCGTCGGCGAGCCCGGTACCAATGGTCAGCACGCCTTCTACCAGTTGATCCACCAGGGCACCCGCATCACCCCTTGCGACTTCCTTGCCCCCGTCGAGACCCACAACCCCTTGCCCGAGCACCACGACATTTTGTTGTCCAACTTCTTTGCCCAGACTGAGGCTCTGATGGCTGGCAAGGACAAGGAGACTGTTCTCAAGGAGTTGCACCAGGACAAGTCACTGTCCGCTGCCCAGATCGACTCGATTGCTCCCCACAAGGTCTTCCGCGGCAACAAGCCCACCAACTCGATCCTTTTCCAGAAGCTGACCCCCGGTACCTTGGGTGGTTTGATTGCCATGTACGAGCACAAAATCTTTGTCCAGGGCGTGATCTGGAACATCAACTCGTTCGACCAGTGGGGTGTTGAGCTCGGCAAGCAGCTTGCCAAGAAGATTCTGCCCGAGTTGGTGACCCCTGGCGAGGTCAAGTCGCACGATGCCAGCACCAACGGCCTGATCAACTTTTACAAGCAGCACAAGAAGTCGGCCTTGTAAAATAAGCACCATTTATTCCACCAGCATGCATCGAACAAATAAAAAGCAAACCTGTACATAAAATGAGTGTTCCCTCTCTCCACTCAGCCAGGGCAGTGGCTGAGTGGACAGGAACGACCGATTTTTTTTCTTCTTTTCTTTGCCATTGTGATGAGCAAGTTCCTTCCTTTTTCTTCATTCTCATTCTCATTCCACATCCTCCCCTCCACACAAAGAAGCCTTTGATCTACTCATGACGCTCTCCAAGACTGTGCTCTCGTTCGTCGAGACTCACGTCGTCAATCCTGCCGCAAAGTTCGTCGAGACAGTCGCATTCGAGATGCCCAACGTCACCGACCTTGCCGACACATACAAAGGCACCTGGTACCTCTCCCCACGGCAACACACCATCGAGTTTGTCTGCTACAACATCCTCTTCTTCCTCCTCTTCCGCCTTGGCCTCCATCTCTTCCGTAAGAAGGGGTATGTGTTTTTCTTCCCATTGACAACCGACTCATTCGTTTTTCATAGAGCTTCCACTCCATCCCCTCTCTACTCTTTTTTACTCTTCTCCACACTATGCACCCATACCTCGACTTGCTCCTCCTCCATGGACATTTGCTACTCCTTTTTATTCTTGGACCAGGAGCAGATAACAACCCACCTCGCTCGCTCACTCGCTCACTCACTCACAACCATCCCAAACGACTACGGAAGTATTGGAATGGAGGGCAAAGCGAGAGAGTGGCATGACTCGCATTGATAGGCCTGCGCTAATCCAATCTCGGACAGTCGCTTCGGCCATATGGATGACCTGAAAACAATGGTCCTACAGAGAGAGGGACGGACGGAAAGACGGACGGACGGACCACACAACATGTTTATTTTGGACTTTACCCTTCTGCAGAAGGCGTGTGGATCCAGCCCTTTTCATACCCATGCACACACCCACATAATTCATTTCATGTCAACTCGATCTCTCTACTGCATGCTGCAGTAGACAAGCAGACACATTTTTATCTTCCACCCCACCATTTTTGATCTATTGCATATTTCACAGCAGAAAAAAAACAATGGGTGAGGGGTTGTGCTCCCACATGGCAACCCCAACTGTGGCCCCAAAGCAACCTTATTTTTACGCAGACCCATGTGCATGTGTTTATTAGAACCAGTCTAGCAAGACATTAACTAACAATCATTCCTGTTTTGTAAACACATAGATCGGCATTCTACAGCCCTCGCCTGGACCAGCTGTCAAATAGTATCAGCAACAACGTGCTGGCTGGACACGTCATGGACAAGGCTGTGTTGGCTTTGCTCTGTGGATCGTACGCCCTTACCGTCTACCACAAGGTCTTTGGTGACAACTTCATGTACTTGCTCCAGCCCTGCCATGTGAACCTGTTGCTGCTGATCTTCACCATGGTCGGCCCCAAAGACAGCAAGGTCACCAGGATGGCCTTCAACTCGTACCTCCACTACATCTGGGCCACCATTTTTGCCCTGACCTTCCCCGACACCACCGAGAACGGTCTCTATCTCGTCATTGAGAACTTTTGGATCGGTAAGTGTGTTTTTATTGCTGTGCATTTCATGTGCATTAGTCAAGGTTTATATCTGAGTTTTCTCCTAACATATGCCATTTTTATTGTGTATTTCATTGTCAATACGTTTTCATCTAGAGCACTACCTGCTTTTGCTTGTCCCAGTCTACCTGATCTACACTGGTCGTTTTGTTGTGTTCCCTCTCTCCTTCTCCTACGCCGTGCTCTCGTACGCCCTCTTCTCCCTTTTCCACTCGTTTGTTCTCAGTGGATTTGGTCTGTTGACTGGCCATAACCTCAACTACATGCTTGTGCCTCCCAACTGTAAGTGTGTGCGTTTTATGTGCATGTGAATTTTTTGTCCAAGTTTGACATAACGCTAACCATTCGTTTTTGTACACTTGTCCGCTTTCAGCACCATTTATGCACAGCTTGGGCAAGTACTACCGCCTCAGCATCTACGGAGGCACCTTTTTCTGCTGCTTGGTGTCCCGCTATGTCATTGTGGAGATCTTTTCGATTGGTATCAAGATCAAGCAGTGGAAGAAGGCTAACAGCACCATGCGTGAGCAAGGCATTCCTCAGGTTAAGGAACTCAAGCTTGAATAGAGAAAAAAAGAAATCACATATAGGCGTTATCATAGTAATTAAAAAAATAATAGGCATTCTGTATTGTACATTTTGACATGGTGTTTTTTTTTTGGTGAAAGAGTGCAAAGGCCAGTTTGCTTAAAAGAGATGTGGAAGAAAAAGAGTAGTATACAGTAGTAGGCGTATGAAGAAAATGCATGCGGAAGAAATTAAAAAGCGAGAAATGACAAGAGAGTGTGAGTTGGGAGGGTATGAGAAATGAAGGAGGAAAGAGAATTTGCGCGAGACTCTCTACTCTTGCATGGCCGAGCTCTCGTTGTTAGCTTTGGCGAGAGCGGCAGCAGAGGCTCCAATAGTGGCCAGATACTTGGGGTCATGGAGGCGGAGCAGCTTGATGCGGTTCAGGGAGTTGAGATCGCCATCCCAAGCTCTGAGGACCTTGACGTTCTTTGGGCTCGTGAAATCAGGGATTTCTATTAACCATAAAGCCGAGAAACTGTATTCGTTAGCATTTGACTCGATTCAAAATCAATTTGAGTATAGGCTGCGTAGTATCCTATATCGCCGTGACATACCGAATCCAGTGGCATACTCCTGGCGTTCCTTGTTCATCATGGCGAGCAACAAATCCTCGCGGGCAGCCTTTGGGCGAACCTTGCCGGGGCGGTGCAGAGCCACCAGGGACTCGTACTCCTCGTTGAAACGTGCGAGGTATTCCTCGATAAGCTCATGATGCTGCTCACGGGTGAGAGTGGCGGCGTCCTCGGGAACAATGTGTCTGAACCAAAGAATGCGGTCCGACTGCGAGTGCGATTGGTTGGCCTTGATCTTTTGGCGATGCTCGAGGCGGTCCTTGCGCAGAACAACACGCATGACCTGCTGAGCCTTGCGGGACGAAGGATGAATCATGTCCTTGTTCTTGATGGCCTTCATCGTGTGGCGCTTGTTGTTGGACACCATTGTTGCTGCTGTTTTTTTTGATGGAGGTGTTGTTGATGGGTGATGGGCTTGCTTCCAAGGTGAGGGCAAAAAAAAAAAGAAAAAAGAAAAAGAGCACACTTCAACGCCACAACAAAACATGCCGCATTTGTGACTGACTTTTGATGGAACAAGGACTGATTTAAGGGGCATCATGCTCCTCAAGCATAGGCATCACAAAGAGAACATGCAACGCGTCCATGGTCCAAGTATCATTTCTTATCCTTCCAATCTCAACAACCAAGACCCAACCCTGCAACCAAGTCAATTCAACAACAGGAACTCATTACTTTAGTTCCTCGACGCTACGCGAACTTCGTTTCTATCTAATTCCGTCTCTTTTGCAACAACCCGACCACTGACTGCAAATGGAGCCTCTTCCACCCAACCAAGGGACCGTACCCTCCCAACATGCTCAGGGAAAGCCACAATTACAGCAGCAGCAGCAGCAGCAGCAGCATCCACATCCAACACAGCTCCATCCTCCTCAACATTCACATTCCAGCTCGTCTGCCTCTGATGACTTGGACAGAAGTTTATTGGTTCCCACAGACCATCACCCCTTGTCCCTCAGCAGGCCTGAATCCCCAGTGAGCAGGAAGCGCACTGAGGAAGAAACACTCTCACACCAGGACGACCATGTCGACCACCATCCACATCAGGAGGGATCCACCAGCACTACGCTCCCACCTCTGAAAAGATCCAAAAAGTCGCCACCCCTTGCACCGACCTTGAAAGAGGGGCTTCAATCGCCGCACATATCTCCAGTCGCCGAACACTTCCTTCCCAACACAGCAGCCACAGTTCCAGCATCAGAGCCATCATCACTCGCAACAACAACAACAACAACTACTACTACTACAACAACAACTGAGCCCGCCTCAGTGCTGACCACATCGTCAAAGAGACTTTTGTCTCCTGGAAACAATAGCCAGGCAAAGGCGATGCGCATGGATGGGATCCGGCCCACTTCGCCTCCTTTTCAAAGTCCCGGCTCAGATGAGTCTCGATCGTTGCTGGATCTCTCGAAATCGGGCGAGACAACACTCGTGGCGAGCGTTGGCAAGGAGCCTGCGCGCGTGATCATCAGCCGTCCAGGAAGCCGACAGACCAGCCCACAGCCAGACTTTGGAACCAGCCACAGGACGCTTGCACAGCATGCTGAAAGCTTACTGGAAGGAGGGGCAAGCCAAGAGGAGGCTTCCGATCCGGTGGAAGGAGGTGCACAAATCTATCCCTCTGACAGTGACGACAGCTACGACAATGATTCTCTGGACGAGATCGATGTGGAGAACATTGCGATGCATGACTCTGAGCTGGAGGATGAGACGCCATACGAAGACACAGATCCATTGTGTCTAGATCGCCTTACCGACGCTGAGGAAGAGATTGTTCTTGACGAAGCCAGGATGAATGGTATTTCATGGAATTTCATGGAAGAAAGCCTATCCCTAGGAGCCTGTCTACTGCAAAAAAATACTAACACTCTATTTCTGATATTAATCTTAGGCATTGGATATGTCATTCGAAAGTACATTTTCACGGGCGTCTATAGTGCAAAGAAGATGCTTCTCATGACCACACAATGGCCTGTAAGCAGAATGAACTATTGTCAAATGCGAGGGATGGGATTATCAAAAACGGGAGAGCAAGGCTAACATTTGCCCTGGATTGAACATCTCTGGATTTAGATCGAGCTTACAGAAGACTGCACAGAAAGCGACATAATCCGAGTATTCTCCAGCCAACTTAAACGATTGCTGCGTCGGCGCAGACGCCTCAGTCATGTCCACACTTTGGAGACTGTGATTGAGCTCTTGAAGGCCTCCAAAAAGATCATGATCCTCACTGGAGCAGGTGTGTCCGTCTCCTGTGGCATCCCGGACTTTCGATCACCCAACGGTATCTACTCGCGTCTGTCAGAATTCGAGCTGGACGAGCCTCAGCAAATGTTTGACCTTGAGTTCTTCCGCGAGCGACCCGAAATCTTTTATTCGTTTGCGCGAGAGATATTTCCAAGCAACTTTATACCCTCGCCGTCGCACTACTTTATCAAGCTTATTGAGGACCAAGGACGACTGTTGAGGAATTATACGCAGAACATCGATACTCTTGAACAAAAGGCTGGCATTCAGAACGTGCTTCAATGTCATGGTAAGCTAGTTTGACGTTATAGAGGCAAACGTGCACAGACCTCAACATCTTATCTATATTTGCTTTCATTATTGTCCCTCGTCCCACAGGATCTTTTGCAACGGCCAGTTGCATTCGTTGCGGCAATCAGGTCAAGGGCGACGACATCAAGGATTCGATCTTCAAGCAGGAAGTGGCCTACTGCAAAGTATGCAAGACTCCCAGCCCACCGCCCAAGCCAGCCAAGAGCAAATCCAAAAAGCGATACTCTTCATCGGACGAGGACGAGTCGGAGGAAGAAGATGAGGACAGGCTCAAGGGACTGATGAAGCCCGACATTGTCTTCTTTGGTGAGAAGCTGCCCAATATTTTCGACAAGAGCCTGAAAGAGGACCGGGAGCAGGTCGATTTGTTGATTGTCATGGGAAGCAGTCTGAAGGTTGCACCCGTCAGCGACATTATGCGTAAGCACCCCTCCCCCTTCCCCCTTTTTTTTGAGTATGAGTTCAATGACTTAGTTTTAAAACGATGAGAACCGTTGCCAACATCTATGACCTTGTATTTTTTTCAACTATCCAAATAGACTCGTTGCCCAACTCGGTACCCCAAATCCTAATCAACAAGACACCTATTACTCATATGGACTTTGACGTGCAACTGCTCGGAAACTGCGACACGATTGTGGCGGAACTGTGCCGGATGGTGGGCTGGGAACTCAAGCATGAGAAGCTTCCAGGAGGCACTTCAAACGTACCCGACATGGCGACTAACACGAATCTGGATGGCTCAGGCCAAGGAGGACGAGCCCACTGGTCCCTGATCGAGCCAAACACGTATTTGTTCGAGGGAGCTGTTTTGGAAGATATCGGATACGAGCCTGCAGGGGGAGGGGAAGGGGGAGGGGGAGGAGACGTAGAATTTGCCCAGGACCAGCTTCTGGGGAGCCTCGACGAGCCGAATGATGGCGAAGAAGATCCCTCCGATGAAGGTGAAGAAAACGAGAGCCAGCGACAGGAAGGCGAGCCACTTCTGGGCGCAAGCAAGAAACGAGGGCGGAATGAGCCTGAGGACGGTGGTGTGGGCGACGGACTACTGGGCAGCCCTGTGGACGAGGACTCTCGGCGGCGGCAGTACAGCAGGACAGATCGGCTTGGCAGTGTCGAGCCGATGAGTGAGGATGTGGTGGATTTCGAGAGTGATCCTGAGGGTCACTATGAGGAAGGGCCGAGAGAAACAACTGCTCCCGTGTCGTCGTCTGGATTCGCGTCTCCAACATTGCCGGCATCATCGGGACTGAGATCACCTACCTGGCAACAAACTTCTTCTTCCGGACTCCAGTCTCCATTATGGCAACAGACGCCCGTCGGGATCGCTTCCGGGACCACGGAGCCACGCACGGGAAGTATCACCGAGATCCATCAGGATGTTCTTTTAGCAGCTAATGCTTTTGCAGCGACAGCAGACGCGTCAAGGTCAGGCACGTCTACACCCAGCTCACACCAGCTGCTCTCACCCTCACTACGACCTACAATCCACGGTACTGACGACGAGGCCAAGATCCGACTGCAGTACAATGAAAAGATGCCGAAGGATCTGGGCGAGGACGAAGATGAGAGCAGCGAAGCGTCTGACGTGCCAGCGGATCTTGCTCGACCTCACCCACACCCAACGCACGTGAGCCTTGGACCACATAGCCTGGGCCTACCGGCCATGCACCGCCGGATGAGTGCCGAGCTGGTGCCGATCTCGGAGGCGCAGCAGGAGCAGGAGGAAGCTGGCGAGGAAGACGTTGTGTCGCAGGTGGAACCTATGGAGGAAACTCCTCAGTAGCCTACTTTTCTTTTTTGTCTTCTTTGATTAAAATAAAAAATAACGTAATTACTTAATACTAAACATGCATTTGATTTTTGCCGACTAAACCTTCTCGTTTATTCAAATAGTTCCTTGCTCGGTCGCAGCCGCGACAATGTTGGTGGCGACGTGGCAGGTCGGGGGGGCGGGGGCCTCGAAGGCATTGAGCATGGACTGGACCACGTAGCCGGGTGAGCGCGGCGAGGCGGCGCTCTCGGGTGCCAAGAGCCATTCCTTGAGGCTGTGCAGCGCATAGTCTGTAGCTTCGTTCTGGGCATCCGCGCGCTCGTTCAGGGCGCGCCACTGGCCCGTCCTGACCAGCTCGTCGTCGTCCTCGTCGCGCTTGATGAGCTGGTTAGTCGGCTCGTGCTCGTCGATGGAAGCGAACACGGGTGGGCGAGGTCCTGTGTGGTGTTCTCCTGTCGAGGGGCAGGTTTGTTGGACGGACCAGGCCACTGTGGCCTGGGCCTCGATCCGCAGCCATTCGTGAAGGCGCTTGGCCGTGTCCGCGTTCTGTGTCGAGGGTGCTGTCTGTGACGACCGCGCCACGACAGCCAAAGAAGAAGAGGGCACAGACGACGAAATCAGTGCAAACGCGTCGGCTGCAGGCGTGTTCTTGAGTGGGCGGACACGTGGGCGGCCGCGCGGTCGGACCATCTCGACCTCAATCTCCTCCATCTCGCTGCCGTTCCAGATCGTGCGGTGCTCCACCCGGGTGCGGCGGTGTTTGCGGTGGCGTCGGCCAGAGAAGGTACTTGGGGGAGCTTCTTCACGCTTCCCACGACGGCGGACAGAGGAAAAACTGCTCATGTCTTCGCCCCCTTCGACCTCAGCCTCCTCATCCAACTCTTTGTCCTCGGGCTCATCGTCCTCCTCTTCTGCCTCGACATGGATCTCGCGTTGGTGTCTCAGTAGGTCGTGGTTGCGCTTGTACCGCTTGTCACCGTGGCACATCTCGCACACATACGGTTTTCCCTCGACATGCACCACCAGGTGGGAGCGCAGCAGACCCATCGTCGTGAATGTGCGCGGGCATCCCAGGAAGGCACACTTGATTGTCCCGTCTTCCAGGACCATGGGCAGGGGGAGCTCGTCCGACGTGGTGCCGTCGTCGGCGTCGGCTTCTTTTCTGGCTTCGGTGTGAGTGAGAGCGGTGGCGGTGGCGCGACGGGCCCTGGGCTTGCGACGTTTGACTGGGGCTGGGCCTGCAGACTCGGCTGCTTCTTCCATGGGTACAGTGGGCACATGAGGGGTTCGAGAACGACGGCTGGCGGTAGGCTTGCGATGACGGCTAGGTGGAGTTTCCGTGGGTGGAGACTGCTCGGAAACTTCCTCTTCCACCGTTTCGGAGGTGTAGTTGGCACGAACACGACGGCTGGTGGCAGGCTTGCGGCGACGACTGGGCTTAGCTTCCGTGGATGAGATCAGCTCAGCTGCTTCTTCTTCTTGTGCCGTCTCGGTGGGGGTGAAGGTGGCGCGAGCGCGACGGGCTCTGGTAGGCTTACGGCGAGTTGTTGGGACTTTCTCCGAATAATCATCGTCAACTGGTGAGGGTGGCGAGGGCGTGCGCTTCTCTTGCAGGAGCGACTCGTCGTCAGAGTCAATGTCGTCTTCGTGATCGTGGTAGCTGCTGCTGCTGATGTTGTTACCATCGTCATGGTAGCTCGAGTCGTTATCGGATTCTGGGACGGGCTCTTCTTCATCATCATCCTCTGGCTCCACGTCATAGTTCTCACTGTGAGCATGGTCGACAAGTGCTTGAGTCTTTTCGGAGGACAATGAGCTCTTGTCAACAAAGTCACTCGTCGAAGGATGGATTGCTGACATGTTCACTGTACCCTCTGGAAAGTGCTGGAATTGCTGCGGTGTGGCGTAAGGAGCAGTTGAGGGCGTGTCAGGCAGGGGAAGCGGCGTGGTGATGGACTGCGGTGTGGATGGACCCGATTCGCCAGAGACGTGATCTACTGTCTGATAGCGATGATAGAGCGCGCTTTGACTGGCTGACTGGTCCTGTTGCTGTAGTTGCAGCTGATGGATGATCTGAAGGCGATGCACCAATTCGAGCGATTGTTGAAATGCGTGAGGGGATACTTGTGGATGACTCATGTTGGGCCATGAGGCAAGATGCGTGGGCACCATGGTCATGACCGATGGATCAACAGGGACCGACTGGAAATGGGCTGGAACCTCGATGCTGCCAAAGGTCATCAAGTTCGAAGGTACCATCTGTTGCGTAGGCACCATCACCATGCCTGAATTGTGAGGAGGTGTGACCAAGGACTCATTGGACGACATGGGCGGAAAGTAGGACGGGGCTGTGTCGGAGTGGTGGAGATATGCAGGCGCACCGTTGCAGGGAGTCAGTGGCGCCGGTGTCTCAATGGGTGTGTGAGCCTTGACCATGGGGAAATGGGAGTAGTGAGAGTGGTGGAGATCAGGGGTCAACACATCCAGGAGGTTCGCATGTCCGAATTGGGCAAGCTGGTTCGACGTGAACTCTCCGTTGAAAGCAGGCTCATGCTTGGCATATGTGGGAGCAGGAGCCAAATGGTTGAACTGGTCGCAGTTTTTGATCGTGTTGGTCAGCATCTGCTCATACTCGAAGGTCGCCTGCGACATTGTTGTATCCACAATGACTTGTTCACTGGGAAAGACAGAGCTACCATGGGAAGAAGACAAGATTTGCGAAGGAAAAACAGGCGCCAATGGTGTTGAGGACACACAGATGTTGTTCGACAAGATGGGATGAGTTGCCATGCCAATCGCGACTTCACCAGGTGCACACTGTTCGAACTGAAGTCCACTGAGCCCTTGTCCAAAGTTGTTAGTGTTCATGTCATGGGCTTGGTAGTGAGCTCCCTCTACTAAAGAGTGGTAGTCCTGAAGCGGACGATGTTGATACTGATGGAACTCGAGTCCTTGGATGCTCAAGCCACAATGGGGGGTCATGATCAGATCGACCTGACCTTGGTCAAAGTGGGTGCCTCTCACGCGCTCGTCGAATCCGAGGTTTACCGAGGTTGTCATGGTGCTGTCTGCAAGACCGGGACCGGTGGTCCACACTGATTGCGGTTATTGTGGAACGGAAGGCGCAGTTAATATTATGCCTGTGCACACTTAAATCACGGAAAGAAATTGCTCGAAGATGGTATGTGTGCTTACCTTGAGTGTCGGGAGGGACGTACCCATATCCTTTCAACGACGGGAGGTCAGATTCAACCTGGGACTGGACAACATGAGGGGCCATCGAAGGAGAGGATGATTGACGCATCATATCTTGAAGGAGGAAGGACATGGCCTCGTCGTTCTGTTCATCCGTGGCCGCCATAGTACCTTCCATCTCTATGGGGTGGGAGTAGTGCACGACTGAGCCAGCAAAACCATTCATCGAGGTCAGTTGCGATGAGGGGTGTTGAGCAAGAGGCACGTTCATGGCCTCATTGATGGGAGTCAGGATTGGTGATTCCTAGTAGATCAGGGGCAAATTAAAACATATCAAGATGAGCGTGTTAGATCACCGCATGGCGTGACGTCTTGATGATATCAAGCCATATGACTGAAAGGTACGAGGCATATCCTTGCCACAACTGTGAACGATGAGCACAGGATCGGTGCTGTAGACGATGGGGCTGAGGATGGTGGCAGAGCCATGGTCCTGATAGGTTGGGTGCCACAGCGATAGATCAAAGAGACATGGACATGTATTAGTTGTGGATATTCTGTTTGACACAAAAACAAAGCCAACACGCAATATATGTGGGATGAGGGGAGGGTGTTCAAAGACGCGTCGAACACTGTGGACCAATCAACACCACATTACGCACATATAAATGCATATACTCTCTCATTGTGTGTTGTCCGAATAGCAGGCATGTTGTACTCTCATCACTCATTTTCATTGTTCGGGCAACACCTCTTTCATCACACACATGGCGATGTCTTTACCAGTAGACCCCATCGGCAGATAATCCCCAAATCCGCAGTGATACTCGTTTGTTTTGGTCGACGATACACATGTTCGATGGGGATAATCAGACACAATCGAGAAGCAAAGGAGAGGGAGACATACCATTTACAGATCGGCTAGATCAGGGCGCTTGGTCTTGGAGGATGTAGTCCGTTGTTTGTTGCTGCTTGGAGCAAAGTAGATGCGTTCGGCAGGGTGGAAGAGAAAGGTGATTCGTGCGTGTGATTGGGAGAAAGAAGGCCGAGATATAAAGGCGAAGCAGGTGAAGGTGAGAGGAGTGAGAGTCAGAGTATGAGTGAGAGCGCACAGTGAGATCTGACGAGTGAAGAGACCAGAGAAAGTGGAGAGAGAAAGAAAGAAAGTGGGAGAGGAAGAAAAGAAAAAGCGTGCAATGTTAAATATATACGACAAAGAATTAAATATACAAACAGCAGCAGCAGCAGCAGCAGCAGCAGCAGCAGCAGCAACAACAACAAAAAACATAGTCGAGCTTCTTTGATGAGTGCACACCCACCTACCCTCTCCCTGTCTCATTCCTACGTGCATGAGCGAGCATCTGTTTGTGCATCTGTTTGGGTGGCGTCAAACGAGAGAATGCACGGGCCCTGGGTATCTGCACAAACAAACACATTGGCAGTGCACTGTGCTAGGAGTGACGGGTCTAGTCTTTTTGCGTGTGTGTGTTTGTCAAAAGGAGAAAGTGATCTCTTTTAAACTCCTCCTCCCACGGACCGTTACTTTGTGAACCAATCTTCGTCTACTTTTTTTTGCCTCTTTGCTTTCCTGTCTTTCCTCTTTCCCCTCTTTCCCTTGCATGGAAAGTGGCGCACTCGGGCAAAGGAAAGTGAAAGAATGGAGGGAGGAAAGATAATTGCATTAATCCGTGCTAACGGCTTAAAGAAGGCAATATCCGCTCGGCGAATGAGAGATAAGGCGGAAAGAGGAAAGAGAAACAAGGATGGCGATTCGAGATGCACATGTACCTGTTGTTTAGATTTTTTCGTGTTCTCTCTTTGCCCAAATGCAAGTAAGGTGATCGCCTTACCATCTGTTGCCTTCTTTCAGTTCCAGTTCTTTTTCTTCTTTTTTTCTTTGACGTGTTCTATTTTAGGTAGGCCTGCGGGAAAACAGTCAGCCATGGTTTCTGAAGGTATGGATGCGTGGGAAGGAAGGACAAAAAGAGAGACAAGGGTGCCGGTACCTGCATGGAAGGTGTTCTCTTTCTTTTGTAGCCTTTCTTTGATTTGTGGATCTTTTGTTGCTTTGTTCTTTGAATTATGGAGAAGCAAAAACAAGAAGTGGTAACTGTGTGTTTGCTGTGTTTGTTTTGTTGGTTTTTTGTGAATGAACTACGAACGAACGTGCGTACATGCATGTTTTATGTGTATGCGACATTGTTGCGAGTGCGGATGAGTGGTGGGAGGACATGGTTTGTTCCGTAAAATGAAACTGCGCTCACACCCAAGCCACCCACATCACCTCATCGCTGCTTAAACAACCTTAGTTCGTTAAAAGCAGTCCAACGCTAGCATGTTTGTACTCATGTACTCATACAAATATACAAACATGCATGAGGGAGTGAGGAGGGTATCGTTCGCACACTTGGCTCACAGAATCTTCCTTCACTCTCTTTCTCTTTTCTTTGTTTCTGTCTTTTTCGTTCTCGCTGTCTCCTCATCCCAACCCCCTTTCGATATTTTGATCCCATTTCTTGCTTTTCGGATCAACAAAGGGAAAAAAGGCGAAAGCTCGTCACTTCCATACATTTACCACTCCACCACTCTATCACTCCACATCACTCGTGCAGTCATAGGATAAAAGTCTGAGGTTACTCTTTATTCCACTTCCAAAGGACTTTCGACTTTATCCTCTCTTCTTCACCTCCCTCTTCTTGACCGTTGCCTTTCGCTTTGACACAGCCTTCAAGATGATTGTCACAGCCATCGCCATGTCCCTTCTGTCCTGCTCCATGCTGACAACATGGACATCCATACCAGGACTGCTATGTTCAGGACGCAACCTCCAAGTCTTTTCCGCCAGCCATTGCCCCCCATCATCAATATCCAAGTCGCCAAACAACCGGGAAACGAAGCGGAAACTGGACTACAATGAACCCATTGACATGGACGAATTCTAAGCAACACACGCTCACCTCTCCTTACCTCACATCGAACCACCGTCAATATATTGCCATCTAGCCTTTGTCGTACTTCTTCTCCTAAAACACAAATAAATTCACAAGGAAACAATGAAGGCGACTGATGCAAAAGAACGCATAGGAGCAATTTTATGTTGAACGACAAAAGAAAAGAGCAAGGTCATACAGACACCGCCTGGCGTCCACTCCAGTCCCGCTGGCGATGCGCCGCCACCCGGAAAAAGGCGCTCGGCCGCACGCCAATCACGACCTGGGCCTTGGCCATCAACATCTGGTCCATGACAGGTGGGCCAAATGGCCCCAGGGCCGTGGTGGTGCCCAGACGAGCATGGTTCACAATCTGCCAGCCCATGGCCCGCATCTCGGCTAGCTTCTGTGTCCGCTCCTCGTCCGTGACCACATACACGGGCACACCTCGCAGGTCGGCACGGTCGGCCAATACTTCTTGGAGGCGCTCGACCAGATCTTGAGCGGTGGGGAGGCACTGCTGCAGCTGGTGCTGGAATCGTGTCTGGCAGTACTCAATAAAGTCCTGGCGGCGGATGTGGATCACAATAAAGGGTGCGGTGTTGTCTTGGGTAGACGTGGCAGTTCTCGCACGGCCCTTGGGGACCAGTGTCGTCCTGTCCGTCTCCAAACTTGCGCCAAAGTCGTGGTGGACATTGTTCTCGTTGTCGTACGTAGGAGCCAGTTGCGGTTGTCTTGAAACAGGGCGGCTGCGCTGGAGGCGAAGAAAGAGTCGCTCAAATAAATTCTCGGTCCTGGGCGAAAAGTAAAAGTACTGGCCGTACAGGTTCCACTCTGTATTGGCGGGGACTTCGATCTTGTTCACGTTGGTCAGGCACAGCAGCCGCTCATGCTCCTCGCTCCGCAGAAGCGAGACCATGTCGTCAAACTCGGAGGTCTCGACCTCGAACAGGGGTCGAGAGGAGGCACTCACGGACCGGAACTCGAGTTTCCATTGCTCCAAAAATTCCTTGGCCGTGTCGTCCAAGGCTCGCAGAGACCCGACACCAAAGGCGACATGGCACTCGAGAGGCTCGACCTTGGTCGAGTCCAGCTCGGGGTCGCGCAGATCCTTGATCTCGATCATTTTGACACCGGTGAGATACGCAAACGTGGGCAGATCAAAGAAACTGGACCAGGCCTGGTTGTGCTTGCCTTGGCTGTGTCTCGAGGATGTGATCGGTGGCAGGACCAAGGTGCGGCCTAAGGATTTGGCCACCATAATGGCACGGAGCATTCCTAGGAACTGATTTGTAAGGCCTTCAGCTGGCAGGTAGGTCATGTACTTGACTTCTGGAGGTGTTGCATCGTCCCCAGAGCTTTGAAGTTCAGTTTGTCCGACCATTTCCTCCTGCGAGACTTGATCTAGGCGACTAGCAAAGGTTTGGCCGGGTTGAGCCATTGCCTGATAATCCTCCTCGAGTTCCAAGTAGTCGTCCTCGGTCAGCGCCTCCGGCTCGTTCCAGATGCCGGCGTAGGCTTGTTGCGGGGTGGCTGACTCGGCGTCCTCGTCCTCGTATTCCTCAGTCGCATCCCTTTCCTCCGTGTCTTCTGGCTCGACGTCAAACACAGGATCCTCATCGATGGGATCGATAGGATCGGCTTTATCTTCGTCTTTTACATCATCGTTTCGGTTGCCCTGTTGAACTCCTTCAGAGGGCGATTTAACAAGGTGGTCATTAGAGTGGTCGTTCGTGTCGTTGTCGTCATTAGTGGTGTCTTTGCTTTCCCCTGCGTTTGCCCACTCGATTTTGGGATCTCCGTACAAAAGACTCCAAGGATGTGCCGCCTTTGTCTTTTCTTGTTCCCGACCTGGCTCCTCAATTGTCACGCTGCTCTCGCCTAGGATCATAGGACGAAGCTTGCTGGCCTTCGGACGCCCCTGTAGGTGCAGGCCTCCCTTTTGGTGATGTCGTGGGAATCTGTGGCATTTCCCAGAAGTGATGTCGCAGCCCGAGTAGTGATAGAGGACAAAGGTGATTGAAGTGAAGAAAGCAAGGACGGCAAGGACGGACAGGATGTGACGGGTGCGTTTGGACTGCTGGTGCTGGTTCACTGAGGGGTGCCAATGCACCTGGAGAGGCGCCTTTTTGCGGGCAACAGACGATGAGGATGGCTTGTGGTGTTGGTGGACTTGGATGTAATGATGCTTAGATGGTAGTTCATAGGATGCGTTTTTGCCCGATTCTGTGGTGCCTGGCCGTGACATCTTTTTTGTGTCCTTTCAAGAAGTCCTGACTCGAGGTGTCGTTGTTGTCGTTGGCGATGTGGGAAAAGATGAAGGCAAGGCAAGCAAGAAAAGAGGGATGAAGGAAAGTGACAAGGATAGAAAAAAGTGAAAAATACAAAAAGGAAGGACAAAAGGGTGAGGTTGCAAGGTACAGCATGAATGAACGCGCCATCGTTTATTTGCCTTACCTCCGTTTCTTTCTGCTTGTTATCTCTTCCTTGCCTGCCTCAATGCCTCCGCATTACGAGTGCCGACCTCCTGGCACAACCTTTTTGCCCCATGCTGTCTGTCTCCCTGTTGCCTCCCCTTCCTCTTTGCGTCGGTCGTGTGTATCTGTCTGTGTGTTTGTGTTCGCACTTGCACTGCCTGGCAAGGATACAACTCCTGGCTTTTTTGTCCCTTTTCTTTTCTGCGCTCTTTAATTAGATTCTGGGGCGACTGGAATGAAGGGGATGATGGGTGCTTATTCTTGACAAGCACAGAGGGGTGTCCATGGATGGATGGATGAATGGATGGATACACAGCAAATATAGCGTTTCTTCGCCCAAGGAGGGCCTCCTAGGTGGGTGGGGAACAAAATGTCACAGAATGCCGTTGAGTGCACAGGCTGGTAGGGGCGTATCTCATGGTTCTGGAACACTCTTCCATGCTCGGGCTGCGTTTCCTCCGAGGGCTGGCCTCTGGCGTTGGTGATGGCTTTGGGTTGGACTGTTCTCCGATCCAAAGAAGAACGGCCAAGCGATGTGTGTGTACATGTATGTGGTGGAGTAGGCGGTGCATCTTTGGTGTGCTCACCTGGGTTGGACACGGATGGTGCATGATGTGGTGATGTGGCCCTGAAATAGTGTGGGAGAGCGAGAAAAAGATTTGAGCCTCCTGCCCTACTTACTGCGTGTTCTCTCTTGCCTATTTCATTGTTCATTTCTCATTTCAACCCTCAAGTCGACACCGTGCGTGTGCCCATTGCATTGTCCTTCCGTCCCTCACTTCCTCACTTCCTCACCTCCTTCCTCCCTTCCTTTCATCTCTCTTGGCATTTCTTCCTTTCACTTCCTCGTATTCTCTCCTTGTCAAGTCTTCCTACATCTCTCACATCCATACCCTCGAGAACATAGTCTCGTAGGAATACAAGTTCTACATGAGTCTCTTCCAGCCACGATCAAGGACATCGAGTGCAGTGCTCATGGGCAACTCGCCCAATTCCTTCTCCTTCAACTCACACGCACAGCACCACCACAACCAACAACAACAACCTTCCTCCCAACATCAACCCCAGTTCCATCATACAGGCCCTTCCTTGGCGTCCTCGTCTTTGGCGCTGCAGCATGACAACTCAATAGACCACAGCCCGTACGGGCAACACCAACGACACAAAGGATCCACCAGGCCTCAGTTCTTTTCAGATTTCTTCCGCAAATACGAGCTGATGATTGAGTTGTACGTAGTTGGGGGAAAAGTCGAATATCATGCACAAGTTTGTCAGGAACTTTTTTCTCTCATTGAAGCTCACCACGTTTTTTCTTATTGCTTTCCTGACGATGTCTTTCCAACTCCTAGTACAAATCTTCGCAACCCTCACCATTGCCCATCAGGACTATATGTCATGCCCGCAGTCGACAATATCAATTGTAAGTTCACGCGTGGCTCAAGCAGAGGAGTACAAGAGTCCAAGAACAAGAGCAGGAACAGGAACAGGAGCAGGAGCAGGAACAGAAATAGGACCAAGAACAGAAACAGGAAACTCGCACAGAGACATAAGCACTCAGGCACACACATACACACACACACACCTGTGTGCGATAGTTGATCGTCTTTGACATGACGTCTTTCTTCAGATGCTTCTCGCCTCAGGTTCTGATCTTGACTGAGAACACAACCCACCTACATACATCTACAGGAGCACACACACAAAGGAACACCCTACAGGAGCACGCAGAAGCACGCAGGAGCACGCACAGAGTGTGACAGAAAACACATTATCAAAACTACCTCCCCTTTATTTCCTTGTCTTTGCGTGACAGCCATTTACTTTTGTGTAATGTGTTTTTGTTTGTGTGGTGTGATGTGGGGTGGTGTGTCTGTGTCTGTGTCTGTGTCTGTGTATGTGATTACGAACAAATGTTTCTTACTCATGTTGCATCGTTATCGACTACCCTCTCGTAGTGTGGTTCGGAACGCTGTTTGTGCACAAAGGATATTACCGCAACGCCGTCTTCAAATTCCAACTGGTGATTCCACCTGAATACCCTGAGCGACGGCCCACGGTCCACTTTCTCAGCGATCTGTTCCACCCACTGATTGACCAGCATGGACAGCTCGCCCTGCAATACCAGTTCCCACAGTGGCGTCCTCATCGTGACTATCTCTTCCACGTGTTGCATTATGTCAAGGCGATCTTCAAAAAGTGCGTCCTTGACACGGTTGTCGAGAAGCAGGCGGTGAACAAGGAAGCGTACCGAATGTAAGGTTCTACAAAGTGTCTTGCGTCGTTAATTTTGTCTCAATTAGGGGGTCGCACGATATTGAATGTTTGGCTCTTGATATTTGACCCCTAGGTATCGCAACGAGAACACCATCTTTGCCAAGCTGGCACAGCAACGCGCACAGTTGTCCATCACGGATTCGAATCTCTACGACAACTACCCAGCCAACAACTCGATTAAATTTGGTCCGCTGGGTGACCAGGAGTTTGGTGAGTTCTTACACTTGGAACTGATTTGAATTGTTTAAAAATTACTTGTATCTAACTCTATGCTCGGTTATCCTTTGTTGTATACGTTAGATGAGCTGAAGCAGAAAATGATCAGCAGTGCAGTAAGTCATCTCGAGTAGTACAACAACAACAACAACAACAACAACAACAACAACAACAAACTATTTTTCGTGCGCTGACGAACATTAACTTATGGAAACATTTTTTATAGTCAAGCGGCCACCTACCCTCCATGGGCGATCGAGCATCGCTGACTCAAGCAGGGAGATCCAGATAATACTTCTTAGGACTCTTACCAAAGTGAGGAGGGAACAAGCGAGTTCAGTAAACTCGGTGCCAAATAAACCATACAAAAACAAAAGATGCCTCCCGCCATCAACTTTCTCATATCTTGATGAGTATCCTTGGCGGCGTCTTTCCTCTCGCAAACCTACCCATGCACAGACCCAACTTCTGATTCGTCTCCCAGGTGTCTTGATCACAGATTAACGTACAAACCTTAAAATAGATAGGCTTTGTCCACGTGTACGTATTTCTCAACGAATGGACCTTCTGGAGCACTTTTTTTTTTTTTTTTTTTGAGAGAGAGAGAGAGGGAGAGAGTGAGTGTGCCATTAACGCCGTTCCCTCCCTTTATTCTCTGCACTAATCGCCTGCAAAGTGCCATCGACCCCCTCCTTCAATTGGCTTGGCTCTATCAAGTCGGCTGTGAATATTCACTCACTCCCACCTTCTTTGACCTTTGCATTCTCTTTTCTTTTTTCTTCTTTCTCCTTCCCACATTTCCCATCACCCTCCCCTACCCACTCTCCCATTCCCCTTCTTTGTGTGTGTGCTGTGTGTGCATAATATCCAACTTTTGTTTACTACTCACACTTGGAAAACAACCACCCACTCTCTCCTCAATCATCGAATGATTCATTTGTGATAGTCTACACTCCACTCGACTCTTGCCTCATTCACTCATTCATTCATTCACTCACTCACTCACTCACTTTCAATCACAACCAACAATCATTTTCTCTTCCTCGGATCACCTTGAAATGCCTCCCTTCTCAACTCCAAACAACATCCTCCATGCGATGAGCCAGCCTGACTTTGACCACTCCTTCATGCAGCAGCACGAGGTAAAACGTTGTCTTGCGTCTTGTCTTGCTGTACTTCACAGCCAGCCAACCATGTCATCGAATGCACTATTCCTGCACCCACGCACATAAACTCGGATAAATATTTCTCGCACTTCCAACATCCGACTAACCCTTTCATACAAATATTCGACAAATTCACCTCCATGCACCATTGCAGGACCTGAGAAAGACTGAGCTGGCGACATCTGACTGGAGCAATGCACAGCTCTATAGCTTCGCTCCCCTCGCCTCTACTCCTCACCGCTTGAACGTCAAGACGCACGTCTTCAAGAAGGAGCTTCAGGAGTACATCCCCACCCAGATCGAGGACCGCCTCCGCATCGAAACCATCATCTATGTCGAGCTCTCCATCGTTGACCAGGTCACTGGAGCTCTCGCCAACACCTACGACTATGTGCGTTTGCCCAAGGACCTCTTCTTGACCCAGGCCGACAAGGTCATGTCTTCTGAGGAAATGGCCACTAAGCGCATCCTCAACATTGCTGCCACTCTCCAGTGTCCCTCCAACGGGTGGCAGGAGGAGAAGGAGGCCTGTCTCCGCTGCGCCCGCCGCATGTCTGCAAAGTCTGATGCCACCGAGAGCAGGGTCAGTTGCATCATACATACTCTTCAATGTGGCAATTATGCACATCTTGGAAGTATCCCCTTAGCTCACCCCTGTTCTTGTTCTCGCTATGACTACTTTCTTAGATCATGCACATGCTCCCTGAGCTGCATCGCACACAAGAGGGCGATGAACTCATCAGCTTCCGTAGCGGAATTGCCAACATCCAGTTCAAAATCAACTGCTATTGTGGCCACAAGCGTGAGAAGGAGGGCTTTGTCATTCGTTTCGACTCCCAGTCCGACGCCTCGATTTCTTCCCATGTTACGCTTCCCCTCATGTTCTACCACCAGAACAAGAACCGCGTTGCTTCCCGCGCTCTAGCTGCTGCTGCCAAGGCTCAAGCCAAGGCCGAACAGCAAGACCAGCAATCGGTCGCACGCAACATTGTTAAATCTGTCAACAGCAAATCGAAGAGAGAACCTAGGAGTCATGGCGGGAGAGGCCCTATAGGGGACAATCACCAAATACCTTCGCCTCCCAACTCTTTAATCGACTCGCCCACCCAGACATGGTCCTCGAGCCCAGAGATGGACGAGTTTATGGACAGTTCCGATCTCCCATTCACTGTACCTTCACCCCCACCTCCGGATCCGGTGTTATCCCTCTTTCATGACAACACTACTATTTCGGAGATCCAGCCAAAGCCTCAGGCCATGATCACCCATATGACCCCCAACAGCGGACCCACCCGCGGTGGCACCCTTGTGACCATCCATGGCTCCAACTTCACTGTCGGCGAGGTTGTCTATGTCTCCTTTGGTCAGACTTTGGTTCCTATCTTCCCACAGCGTGATCACATTCTCGAGTGCTTCACTCCTGCTGCCCTCAAGGCTGACACCGTCCCAGTCTTCGTCGTCGATGCTTCAAATGATTCGCACGCCGTTGCCGCCAACTCGACCTCTCAGATCACCTTTACCTATGTCGATGACAATGAAAAGGAGCTCATCAAGTTGGCCCTCCAGCGCATGATGAACATTACTGCCCGCATGAACGGTCCTTTGGAGAATGTCCTCCATCGCGCCCACGATTTCGCTCTCTGGAACGACCTCTTGGAGGGCAGCAGCCTCGACAGCTCGAACAACGTTTACCAGAACCTCGAAAAGATGGTCCTGCAATCCTTGGAACTCGTCGACCCCGTTTCCTCGGGCTCATCGGTCAAGAACTGTGAGCACCTCTCGATGGTGAACAGTACAGGCCACACCATGCTCCACCTCGCAGTCGCTCTACAATACCAGGTATTGGTCAAGGATCTCGTTGACCGCGGCGCTGACTTGGAATTGGCCGACAAGAACGGCATGACAGCCCTTGACTGGGCTCGTCATGTCAACAACGACGCTTTGGTGGCTTTGCTCTCAGGCATGGAGGTCGTTGTGAAGGATGTTTCTCCCATGGTTGCCAAGGACCTTACCCTCGCCACCGGTTTGACCAAGGGCGTTGAGGTGGCCCAGCACCTGCAGTCGTTGGAAAATCCAAGTGTGGGTGTCACTCACGGCCCACCGACGGATAGCCGCGGGGGCATAGTGCCGTCGGGTCAACTAGATGGAAGCCCACCGGGGCACGTCAAGTTGCAAGGGATCGCTTCGGGTCATGCTGACCCCCCAATGAACGTCCCATGGGAGGGCTTCGGCCAAGGACCAGGGCCTGCTGACGCACTAGCCACTGTGGCAGGTTCCAAGGTCCTGGAAGTGAACAAGGTGCTCGGACTTTTTGATGGTTCTCAAAGGCCAGATGAAAGCGAGCCCGTTGACGTCTACCAGGCTCCTCAGGACTTGCCAGATCGCAGGGAAGTAGCTCTCGCCAAGGGCCAGCCACCTCAAGACCCCAACTCAGCCATCTCACTCCCACTTCTCCACAAGTACGATGCCTCATTGATGTCGGCCCCTAATCAAGACCACTCCCCTGTCCCACAACGCCGCTTGCCTATAGCGGGGGTTGTGTTCCAGTCAGCGGGGGTCTCGCAGGAGAGGGAGATGAACATCCCAATACTGCCCGTCGCTGGCGCAATCTGCCCTATAGTAGGCATCCCACCACCCGTGGTGAGGCAGCCCATAGGCGACTTTGATCATCGTGCCCCGTTTGGTCAAGGTGTGGTTGCAGAAGGGTGCACAGGAGGTGTGGAAGTCCCCCTCAAGGATACCCAGCTTCCTCCGTGTTCCAAAGACACTGACATGTCTGTTGGTGTCCCAGGGACCTCTTTCGGTCACCAGAGCGCCGGGATACAACAGCACCAGTCCTTGAGTCAGGAACATCAAGCTTCCAGGATCCAATCGACCAGCCGTATCGATGTCGCCATGGTTGCCGGTGTTCGGACACCCATACAACAAAACAACGATACCGTCGTCCAGGACGGTGTTATCGACGTTGTGAACAACGACTGCGCTCACGCCAGCCCAGCTGGTATAGTGGGCGAGGTCGTGGTGATGGACGACGTTGATAACAAAGTGGTTGGTTCTTCCACCGTTGTTGAGGGGGTGTCCGTTAAGCAGGCTGCAGTTCAGAGCGGCCGATTCGATGTATCTGAACACCCACTGTTCCTGGGTGGCTTGCCCGTGTTGCCTCGCGACATCTCTCGTGTGAAGCCCCCCCGGACCGAAATGCAAGACCAGACAATGGAAGGAGAGCACATGAAGGACACAGAACAGGATGGCGACGTTCATGATGAAGTCAGGAGAGCTTAAGCTTGCTTCCTAGTCTTTGTCGGTTTTTGGTTCCGTTTAGTTGTTATTTCCATTGTATCATAGTTGTATATTAGTTTTTAATGTTTTGCCAATAATATAATGACCTTGTTGAAGGTTGACTTCGCCCAAACCATGCGCTTTCTCACATAAAAAAAGAGGTCTCAAACACATTTTGTCATGTGATAATGACGATTTTGACGCGCATATAGAGAAAAGGGTGCCGAATGCATTTTTTTCGACCCCTTTCTGGCTTTCTTTCATGTCTTTCCACAAAGATCCAGTACAGGCTGTTCACTACGAACTAGAGCGTCTTGAACAGGCCATCACACTTGCGTTGCAGGAGATTGGCAAGTTGTCGCCAGTGCATCAGGACTGATTCAGGAACACCATGTGCATTCTAACGGAGGCAATGGCCATTCTAACAACATGACTTTTGATGCATTCTTGTGCTTAGACAAAAACTTTTCACAGAGTCATACCATAGTCACCACCAAGATCCTTCCAAAGATTTCTGCGTACAGCGAGTCCTCTGCAAGCATCATCGAACACATCCAGCTATGGCACAACTTCTTTGCCGAAGCAGCAACACCTCGGCCTCCACAAAGCGCACGTGGCCATCCACTAACAATCGCTGAGGACGATTCACTAACGGATGACAAGGATGGTCAACGACAGGAAATGTTCTCTTCTCCAGACTTGCACATCTCTCCCTCGGCTAGGGCATTGATGCGGCGTCGCCAACAAGCTCGTCTTCAGCAGCGACAGCGGTCGAACGACTCAAACACTCCCACAGGACGTCGCGGTGGATATGAATCGATCGTGCTTTCGGAAAACACTCTTTCGCCAACGTTTCTTCAGGAGTGTTCCTCCCTTGGATCGCTGCAATTTCCTCTCACACCTGTCCCAGCCATGCAGAGAACAGCTTCCAAGAGGATTGCCACACCTCTAGGAGAACGAGCGAGCTTGTTGCGCCTTCGACAGATTCAAGCTCAACGTGCAGAATCCACATCATATCCTTCAGCCGCAGTGGACAAGGAGAACGTTGACCCAAGCAACTGCCCCACAGCCTCGTTTTCGCTGCCAATAGTGGTTACTCCCACACAACTGGTGTATATGTCAAAGTTTCGTGGCAAGCATCCAGATCCACGGGTCCACACTAGAACCGAGCGGCGTGCCTTGGAGCCTAAATCACCACATATCAACAGTTACTTCAACATTGATCAAGGCTCCACGAGTTTCATGTGTGAGGGTAACGGTCAAGGCGGTGCAGGTAGTGCTACAGACCATCTCACGAAAGAGCGGGACGCAGATCGAAGCAGTGCCTGGGCATCGGGCGATTCTCTGAGGATCATTAATCTGGATCCCACTCAGCGGTACTCCCCAGCCACCACTCGAAAGCGGTCCCGAGATGACGGTGAAGTCAACGGCCAGGAGCTGCCACAGCCGAACTCAAGGCTGGAGACCAGGAAGGACTCAAGTAATAGACACCAAGATTCCATGGTAACGCGTGTTGTCGATAACTCACTTCAGACGTATGAGCAAGATTACGCACCCACGGATCCGCTTCGTCGCCTGCGAGCTCATGATCCACGATTCGACAACCCCATTGTGGCCAAGCTGGTGACACCCGAAGAGCACCGAGTCCCAGGATTCCGATCACGCAAGTCAATGTTCACCCTGTCTACAGTCCTGGACGAGGACACTTTGACGATGCCATTGCCTATAACCACCAAGACGGCCAGATCGCATTCTGAACCCACGCTTGGTGTCTCGACTCGTGGATAAAATGCAAGGCCAAGAAGAAAAAACCACATCAAGAAAATAATGTAACTGGAGGTCGTAGCGAAAATGAAAATAAAAAGAATAGTAAGGACACGCCGCCCTATCCCAAGGCAATATGAAAGACATCATTCGCAATCGTAGTTCAACCAAAAAGGGAATTTCTGGAAGGTCATCAACCTTAATCGAATTTAGGGTGCCGCAGTCAGTGTCTTTTTTTCCTTGTTGACGTTTTAACAATGTCGTATTGCGTGTGTGCCGTTGTGGATCGGGATTGCCCACTCTGTCAACCTGAAGAGAATAGTTATGGGTGAATATGACGCTCGATCCGTAGGATATCATTGGTCGATCGGGTTGAAAGTTCAAGCGTAGACGTGGCCTTTACGTTTTCTTTTTTCTTTTTCTTTTCTTTCCTTTGATTGGCCCCTTTCCTATGCGACGCAATTTATTTTAACCTTATTTTTCTCGACAGACTTGGGATGGACCTCCACCAGATTCAACCGGTCATCCATGCCCAAACGAAAACAGAAGAACCAAGAGCACAACTTGCCTTTGAAACTCATGACGCGTTCTCTTTTTGTTGGTTCGATCATTGTTCATTGAACGACTGAAGACCAAACACCCAAAAAAAAAAATATACTCGTGAAATCGTATAAAAGAACACATTTGACATCCGTTTTCCTCTCATCAAACGCAATCAGCTACTTCAAGCAACACAAGCACCTCTCCAAGTCACCTACTCCAAACCCTCACTTCAACCAAACAACTAACCAGCCAAAAAAAAATGACTACCTCTCGTCGCGTCGCCATTGTTACCGGATCCTCCCGCGGAATCGGCCGCGCAATTGCCCTCCGCCTGGCCCAGGATGGCCTCCACGTCGTCGTCAACTATGTCTCGAACGAGTCCAAGGCTCAGCAGGTCGTCGAAGAAATCGCTGCCCTTGCCACTACCTCGACTGGCACCAAGTCCGTTGAGGAACCCGTTCGCGCCATTGCCATCCAGGGCAGCATCGGCAACCTGGACGAGGGCCGCCGACTGCTCGACGCCACGATCCAAGAGTTTGGCCGCCTGGACGTCGTGGTCCTGAACGCCGGCTGGCTGGTCTACCAGTCGATCCACGAGATGACCCAGCAGTCGTACCAGGAGGCAACCTCGATCAACATCATGGGTCCCGCCTTCTTCTCCAAAATCGCGCAGCCCTACCTCGCCAAGTCCTCGGACGCACAGACCCCCGAGGAGGCCAACGCGTCCAACGCCACGGGCCGGATTATTACCATTTCGACTTCGCTGACCTCGCTGAGCATGGTGCAGGGCAGCCATTTCTTGTACAGTGTGACCAAGGGTGCGCTGGAGCAGATGACACGCGTGCTGGCCAAGGACAAGGAGTTTGGCGGACGAGGTATTACGGTCAACACGATCGCGCCTGGCCCTATTGACACCGAGTCGTTCCACGCCGGGATGGATGACAGCCACGCCAAGTTCTTTGCGTCGCTGCACCCTCAGAACCGTCTTGGCGCCACCGACGATGTGGCAGGCGCGGTGTCGTTCCTGGTGAGCAAGGATTCACGATGGGTGAATGGACAGACTCTTCGCGTCAACGGTGGCATGGGTGTCTAAGACCTAGTGACCAAATATGAAAGGAGAAGAGTAAAATAAAAATTACTGGTTTTGTCTCCATCTCAAATGACCCAAAAAAGTTCTTGCTCGACGGCGATTTGGGATCATTGGCCAAATGTCTTTATGGACATTGAAGAGCACACTGTCGAAACGATCCAGGCAGCATTTCAAGGACTAC
Organism: Podila verticillata NRRL 6337; assembly: GCA_000739165.1. NCBI lineage: Eukaryota > Fungi > Mortierellomycota > Mortierellomycetes > Mortierellales > Mortierellaceae > Podila > Podila verticillata. Next base: position 1,941,437 of record KN042422.1, read on the forward strand.
CACGAGCAGTGCTTTCCTCTTGTCAAACCGTAATACTACGCAAGTTAAACTACTGCCATGTTCAGGTATGGCTGTTGTCAATGATGGGCCGTCGCGGCAATGGACAAAATTTCTTCTCATTACAGCTTTCTTTTTTTTTTTCCCCCTCAAAAAATCCGAAAATACATAGACATGTTCGTTAAAACATCTTCGCTTCTTCATCTTTAATCTCATCCTCCGCCACGTGTCCATGCCTCCTCCCCCTAAGCACGGTATTACCGAGTTGTTGACACAAAGCTTTCAAGCGTTACACCAGGGAGCAAGAGTAAAACAAAGCCATGGCTATTTGATCATTCACAGTGAAACCCCTTTAGTGATAACAGCGCGCTGTAGATTATGGATCGAGTTCTTATTCGTGGGACAGAACTGGCTCTGGGAGACCTCCAGGCGCGCCTGGTCAAAGTTCTTCTTCTTCTTGCACAACAACGACCGCATCTTGAGGCCGTACCATCCGCACAATCACAAACCGCTCCCCAGCCTCCACCACCACTTTGCTCGTATCTGCAAACCGGAACGTGTGCTGACAGTTCTCGATGCCACCACTACTTCCTCCTCCTCCTCGCCCCCCTTCGCTGTCGAGCCCAAACTCTCTTGCTAAAGTCACCTTCAGCGTGCCCGGAGGCGTAAATGCCAATCTGGCGTCCGTTGTTGCTGCATGCGTGATGGCAGTCCTACTCGCTTGTGCTGCGATAGCTGCAGCTTGCTTGACTAGCCTGCTCCGCCAGCGGATCAGACAGACACACCAGAGGGGGAGCGCGAGGGCCAGGACCAATACTGCAACACCTGCGCCAAAGACAAGCTTCTGCTCCGAGTCCGTGAGGTCCGAGATCCAGGTGAGAGCAACCCAATTGGTGTTGGCTACGGGGAAGAGAACCGGGTTGCTCGTAGGAAATGCGGGTAGGGGTGGTGTTGTGAACGTCGGGACAGGGAATGCTGATGCTGCCCTGATCATCGGTGATGCCATAGTAGCCATTGACATACGAATGCTGATCAGAGTATGTGGCGTGGGTTTCCTAGTAAGGACTGAATGGAGATTCCGCTTGAAATATGGTGGCTTTTTTTTTTTTTTGGAAGGCGATGTTGGCGACGGTTGATGAAGCGTTTTGTGTTTCGACAAAGCGAGGAAGAAGAAAAAAGAAAAAAGAACGAATACTCCAAAGGCGTATCTGCCTTGATATAGAAAAAAATGAACGCACGCATGGAAGTATCCACATGCAAATGCTTCGTCCTTTTAGCCTCCCTACCATGGTTACCGATTGTGAAGCTGTGGTTCTTTTGTTTCGGAGACATACGCTTATTTATTGTTCGGTCGTGGTGCCTTCCAGCAGTGTTCCATGAGAGAGCGAGAGAGAGAGAAAAGAGAGATCGGGAGACGTAGGTAGCCTCCATGCTTCCACAGTCTCGATTAAATGTCAACTGGCAAACAGTCGGGATCGGTGCATGGTGGTGGTGGTGGTGGTGGGGGGGGGGGGCTTGGACACACACACTTCCAGTTCTCCTTGATTCTTTCGTCTCTTCATTCATCTTCCTCAAACCGAATCGGTTTCTTGCTTTTCTTGATATAGTAGTATGTCATCAGGATACAAAAAACAAGAAAAATAGCTCCTAGAACACTGCCAAATATCGCAACAAAGTGGGATGGGTAGGACGCTGGTCCTTCGTTCGTCGATTCGTCGCCGGACTGGTCACTGCGGCGAGAATGGTTGTGAAAACTTGACAGATCCAACGGATTCTTGTTGAAGTGCCCGGAAACCGGAACGAGGCGAACGTAGCTGCGAATGGCATGGCGTTTGGAGACAGAGCTGGATGGACAAAAAAAAAGGAAATACGAGTTGTCCTAATTTGAGACTGGTATGTGTGTGGATGGCGTTTTGTCATGGAAGCGAAATTGACTGTAGATGGTGAAGGCGCCTGAGATGGCGAGGAGATTGAGTGCATTATATATCTTTCAGTCGCGATCAGAGACACTCATGCACCCATACATTGTTTGTATCAAACTCACGGTTCGCGTGAAAATTGAGGCCAAAGGTGGAAGAGCTTCTGTTCCCACCTGGAAAGCATACCACTTGGCATGCTGCTGGCACGTTTGAACGAAGATATATAATGCAAGAGGACCCTCGACAAAAATTCCATACTCACTACGCTCGCATTTGCTCTTAATCATTCTGATTGACCACTCCGCTACTTCACTCCCTTAAAAACATCTCGACCCTTTCCGCTCCGGTCCCGGTCCTGTTCCTGCACTCTCAAGAACCCTTCCTAGGATCTTCTGCTCTTTTCGTCCACCGCTGTTCGATTTTTCAGAATGAAGTTCACCAAACTCGTTTCTCTCTGCCTTGTCGGGACTCTACTTGTTGGCTATGCCCTCGCCAACAACATCAGATGGAAGAAGATGGTTATGCAGACGACATACATCGCTGGAACCGAGGCCCTCAAGGCGATTGATGAGGGGGACAGCCTTAATGGTGCAAGTGCATGTGTCGTCGCTGTCCTCGGACAAATTTGCGCTGCCGCTGCTGCTGTCGGTTGTGTCGCTGTTCCAGCTGCTCCAACTGTCTGCTCCTCCACCCGGGCTATGCTAGGCCTCAAGATCAGTATTAGCGTCATTTGGGCAGTTGCTATTAAAGCATGCGACAGTGTTGGTTCCGATTTCAATGGGCACACGTCTGCAATGAATTGCGATGCCGCGTCGTATCTTGCCTTCCATCCTCCCCCCAACGGCGTCCCAGCCGATGTGCGCAGCTTCTATAAGAAGCAATGCTCGGACGAGTGCACTGACCCCAGAAAGTGCAAAAAGATGATGTCCACTACAAACGGCACCATTGCCTGATATGTTGCTAATTATGAATGGAAGGTGGTGACTGCATACCATCCTTTCGTTATTTTCCATAATAAACTTTGATATCTATCACAGTACTGCCACCAATACTTTTTTTTACAGTTCCGTTGGCTTTATCAATGTTGAACGTGACCCTGCACCTTTCCTTGGCTGCTAACGCTAATAGTTCCTATTGTTTCGCTTTTCTCCCTCTCCATGTTGATGATGTTGTTTGGTTCACCTCTAAATTCATCTTCCTCGGTGATCGAGTTGAACTTCCACGTTCGCTAACCGCCTTGTCAAAGAATTCAAAATAAGGATATCTTCGCAAGGACAAGAAAATGTAAGGGGATTAAAGAATGAAACAAGTTTTGCGTTTCTTCTGGCTCCAATCGAGTCCGATCTGCTGCCAATCAGTATTTTTTTTACTAAATCGTGCTCTGACTTGATACTTGATGTGAAATAATAGGGGTCAAAGTGATAACGGCGAGAAAGAGATGTGAGTCCTCATAACCACACATCGGTAGTTTTATTAAAGGATCTACGGTAAGAATTACGATGACAGGAAATGTCGATATGCAACACTTGATATGTATTACGACAACCAACTTGGACTTACTTTTCGGAACACCCAAGTCGCGAGATCCGAGTTCGAATGTACACCAACGGAATCGATCATGGCATACAGCTTGTAGTTCGCGGTCTTGATGTTGGTTATTATCTGGCCCATCAACAGCTGAACCTTGACAGAGTTCTCCACAGAGAAGTTCATGAACGGAGTCGCATTCAACCGGAACTCGACCGAGTCGTCTGCACCCAAGCTTGCATTGAGGATCCTATTTTTTATTTGGAGAAAGGATATGTGGAAGAAATAATGATCAATTCATTAATATTCACTGCTCTCGTTTGTACCTTTCTCGAGCCATGGACAACGCACTCAAAACAAAAAAAAGTTCCTTTACCCTGCTTCTCCATCCCAATGCTTATGGATCGCCTCCCGCACCAACGGCGCAATGACGTCTGGTGCCTCAATGATCCGAACCCGATCTCTGTTGTCGAATCCAATGGCAAACAACTCGTCTTGTCCGAAAACGTCCTGGTGCTGTACAAGAACCTGCGCTGATTGCTCAAAAAACATTGTGTCCAGCTGCAACACATTTCTACCCATAGTAGGAGCAGCCTGGATAAAGGTCTATCCATGTTTCAGCATGCACTTTAATAACTCCAGCGTCAGCCTTCTCGACTTGGCCCTTTCCTCGGTCTGATTCAACATCGTCTGAAAGCCACCCTGAAATCGGAAATCGTGCGCTCCAAAGTCGTCGAATTCCATTTGGATGGGTCCAAGGGTCGAGGTGATACACTGACGGATGGGCTCGATGAGTTCTTGAGGAAGACCAGTGACCTGGACTCGGTTGACAAGGAAGAGTACATTGCCGATAGACAGAGTGATGCAGTCAACTCTTGAGCCTGAAGCAGCATGGATAACAGGGAGCTTCTCTGACATTTTTCAGAAAGTAAACTGAGGAAGAAAGGTGAAATGGGAAGAGAATGAGATAGCAATCAATTGTTAAGAGGCAGAAATATAAAGAATTTGCAAGAGAGCCCATGGCATAGCACACGCAGGTCTGGGCCATTTTAGTTCAGAGCTTGACTTAAGAGGCCTTCCACCCTCTGCAACATATGAGCTTTGCTGGGTCACTTGATAATATTTTTTGCTTTGCCCTGTGTTTGCTTTGCACCTCCGACTTCCTGTCTACTTCAATTGTTTGCGCTCGCTTCCCTCGTCATCCCCCACATTGTTTTGTTGGCACTCAACCCCCTCGACAGCAGTACAGTACACTGTGCATGCTGTAACGAAAGAGTGCAGGACAAGGTGAGAAAGAGGATTAGCTGCGAACATGTTTAAAGAGAGAGATACATTGGAGTACAGGGTGTAGAGGATATAAAGAGCGAGCGCCTGCTACCAAGACTTGAGCAAACTAAAATAATGCAGTGTGCGTGTGTGTGTGTGAGAGAGAGAGAGAGATTAAAAGAGAGAGGTAGCGGGCGGAAGGGCGAAGTAAGAGAGAAGTTAGACAGCAATCTGGCATGAGGCTCTCTTGTACGACGAAAAAACAGAGGGCGTAATATCGATACTAAGTTTGTCCTCATCCACCTCTTCGAGATTTTGGTCACAAATCTGCACGAAGGTCTTTATGTTTAACATGAATAAGGAATGACCCTTCCCTTGGTTCTCTTAAGTCATTGATAAAAAAAAGGAGTGACACGAAGTGAGAGATGGTTCACTGGACATTGGCTCAGATATGAACTACTCCACCGGAAGAGATTTAGTGGCGTGTCAGTGACAACTGATGCATCGCCCACAGACCATCGTGTGGCCTCCGATGAGACTGCACCAGAAACAGTATCCTCCGCACTTGCAAGGCAGAGCTCCATCGAAGAAATCCTTTCGCGTTGGATTGTATGACAACTTTTATATATTTAATGAGTATCCAAACTCGTCTAATCCTTAGGGGTAAAAAATCGTGCCACAGCACACTCTAATCAATCTTGACCGCCGAATAGATCTTTCGCAGGAACCAGTACGTGCTAATGAAACCTGTGGTACCCGTCAGCAGACCGTACACAATGCAGATCATCAGACTGTTGGAGAAGTAAATCAAGCCAGGCACAAAGTGGTCAATCGACAGCTGCTTCGTGAAGAACACCATGCTGTACAAAAAGATGTAGATGGCCGAGAAGGACGACACAAAGAAACTTCTCCACCACCAGTTGTAATCCTATTTTGAAAGTAATCAACAAAGTAAAACTGTTAGGTGAGCCTGCTCCCTTTCACACCATACTGTACTAAAAAAGGCAGAAAAAAAGGCCGTTTCATACCTCATCGCACAGTTGAAAGTACACCACAACGATAGAGACCTCAACACAGGTCACTAAAAGGATAATAAAGACCAAGCTGAGGAACCCAAACATGTAGTAGTATTGGTCCTCCCAAATGGACTTGAGAATAAAGAACAGCTCGATGAAAATGACAGCGAACGGAAGCAAGCCTCCCAAGACGATTCTATATGTTTCCAAGCATGTTCGATCAGGTTAGTTTCCCCCAGCAGATATCCTTTCATTACATCGCAATCACACAATCCAGATGGGGCCCACATACGTGTAACGAGGACGCAGGTACCAGATCGGCTCTGGAATCTGTCTTGGGATCTGGTTGGTTCGGCCAGGGTGCTCGATGGCCTTCTTGCGCTGACCAAAGAACGCGCCGACAATCGACAATGGCAGAGAGATACCAAACCACATGACTACCAGTGCGAAAAAGGTGCCGAAAGGAATAGCGTTCGAAGAGTTCTTGTGCCACACAAACAGGTTGAGCAGGAACACAATGCTCATCAACAGGCCTGGGACCAAAGTGGCGGTCAAGATTGCGTTCTTGAGCCAGGAAGTGCCCTTGAAAACCTTGTAAAGGCGAGCCGAGTAGTATCCGGCGAACGCACTATATCGGTTGTAAATGGCGATGTTAGAAAGGTCGCAATCCTCATATCCTTTGACACCATGAATTGTTATGTCTTGGTTCATTACCCTGCAAAGACAAACAGGAACAGTCCAAATGACACCAGACCTCCTCTGTATGAAGGGTTCAACACCCCAAAGAGAGCGAAAACTAGTTGGGAAAGTAGAGGCAGTGCCATTTCTGTTAGGAATGTACCAGCTTTGCGGTCAAAATAAATGAAGACAAGCTTCGATCTGGGCGAACTTACTGATGGTAGAGAAAGTCATGACCAAGATCTGGACACCAGAACCAAGGATGGGACAAAGCAATGAGCTGTAGCTGGGAGTGCGGAACACGTCACCATGAACCAGTTTCCATCCTGCATTGTCCTCCTGATCATCCTTCATCTCCTCCTCGCTGCTGTAGAGAGTTCCAATGTCCTTGTTGAGCGTCTTCATAAAGATGATGGCCACCAGGCCGGTCAAGAAGATCATCACCACCAACGAGTTGACGATCGAGTACCAGTGGACGCTCTCGTCCGTCTTGACAAGGTATCTGTTCCAACGGGTGTTCCACGTCACTTCCGTGTCCTCAATCCACTGAATCGAGTACGTGTACGATATCTCAGTGTCCTTGCCCTCAACTGATTTCAAAAGACCTGGCTTGACAGGGTCTTCAGGACATTCGCTTCCTTGGTCAATCCTAGATCAGAGAGTCCATTCTCAAGGTGTGAGTATCTTGGCTATACAGGTGTTCAATTGTGGTTCCCCCCCCCAAAAAAAAAAAAAAAAAAAAAAAAAAAAAACTTACGAGTAAGGTGTGACCTCGAATCCTACAATCGCAATTCCTTCCTTCTGTGTCTCGTAGCGGATACGAATTGTGACATGGTTGTGGATGTTTGCCTTATCCTATTTGGTTCAGGGTAAGCAGGAAAAAGTCCATGATCAGTAGTCGATATTGATCCATTCACTGTCAAATATTCCCAAAGCAACTTACCCATTTGATCTTGCCTAGTGGGAATCCAGCTCTGTAAGGTTGCAACTTGTCTCCCAGTCCTTCTCCGGGACTATAACGGGTAGCTCCTGGCAGATTGTCTACAATCCTATAAACGTAAATAGGTATCGATCTTGTGTCAGTTGCCAAAGAGCTCCCTTGGAATGTTGCTTTTCCTCATTCTTCTGTGATACTCCTGATCAATGCGTTGTATTGCTTCCTTTCATACCATTCTACGTAGTAGTCGTTGGCGATGAAGTCTTTGGCGAGTGTTGCTTCCTCCGCGGTGACTTGTCGTGTGCACAACACCTGGCACTGGATGTTCTTGCCCACCACCAGCTAACGAAACACAGCAAAGTACGATAAAAATAGAAAAGAAAAAGATGTACATAAATGAGTTTGAGCCAGACAAGAAGCCAACAACTGCATCCAAGTCCTAATCCGACCACGGTTTTGACTCAAATGCATTGCAGTAGCCAAAACAATGACAATACCTCATAGTCAGATGTAGAGATGCGGTCACCGCGCAGGACTTCGCCCAGGTTGAGCCATTCATTCTTAGCATGGGTCGATGGGCAGACGAATGGCAGATCTGCATAGGCATAGGGCAAGGGTGACTTTTTGGAAAAGATCTTGTTGACGTAGAGTGGCACTCGATCGTCCATTTTGAAGATATTGGGGCTGAAGCCTGGGATGTAGAAGGCTTGGGCCGGTGTGGAGAGGAATGCCAGGGCACACGCTGTGGCCATCAAGACGCTTCCTGTGCGAAATGAGACCATCTTGTTTATGAGATGTGGATGACGAGAAGTGGGGCTGGAGCAACTGATGGGCAGCCTATGCGTCGTGTTGGTGTGTCCTGCCGTGTGGTGTTGTTGGATGAATGTGGAGTGGGTGCAGTGGAGTGGAGTGGAGTGTGGGTTGGATGGAAGAAGGGATGGGGTCTGGATAAATCCAGGAGGCAATATCTGCACAAATCAAAGCCCGTGCTTGCAATTGTGACTCTGTGTCCCTGTGCCGCAAAGTCAAATTTGAGATGGCCCACTGCACTAGCGGCTTTATTCAATTTCGGATGCTCTCGCTCAACACACTTTATCAGTCACACAAAGCGAAAGTCTTCAAGGAAACGGAACCGTCGCCCGATCTGGCGTGGAATATCCGCCATCCCATTCGCATAAAACTCGTTGCTGTAGCCGATCGCAAGCGTCTGCAAAAACGGGCGCTCAGAACTCCAATCCACATGTGCTTTGCTTTCACTTGGTGCCATGACTATTTGCCGCTCCACGGGGATCTCTGCACTTGCGGACGAAATTGTCCCGAGCTCTGAATCAATCTGGATGTCACCTGTTTTGGCCAATTCTGAAGTACCCGTACTTGCCGTCTGAGAAGGATTATTTGGATTACGGCCGAGTCCCTCAAACACTTCAAAGCTCTCCAGCTTGGTCCCGATCGTCAGATCCACCAGCCTTGGCAGTTGTTTCAGCGTTCCGTTGAATATTTTCCAGATCCCTGGCTGCAATCGACTTTCGAACTCGTTCTTTCTAAGGTGCAGCCCAGTCAAGGTCGCTGCACAAGGCAGTTCTGTTAATCCTGTCTCTGAATTCCAGAATCGTGACACCAACCCAGGGCCGCAGACAACGTTCAACAGCTGCAAATGGTGACAGCAGGTCATCCGGAGTAAGCCCTCAACACCTGCCTCGGTCACACCTTTCTGCAGCGGCAGCTCTAGCCTCTTGAGTTGAACGCCTTGCCGACTCCACCCTACGCCAATTGAAAAAAGGTCCTCGTCCTTGATAAAATGTCCCTCTAGTTCCAGATCATGCAGTCGTGTCAAGCGCTTCAAGAACGCGTCGAGACCGAGTTGGTTGCGATTGTTCCGTTTACTGTTGGTCAAGGAGTACTTGAATGTCGACAGGTTGAGGCACGATGGCAAGTGATCCTCTTTTGGAACAGTGGCCCAAAGTGTCGCTACAGCCTCCTCTCGAGTATCAGTGATCTCTAATGTTCTCTCAAGCTGTGCTCTTTCAGATGGTTCGTCCTGATCAAACACAGGATTGCTGCTATGAATCGTAAGCGACTTGAGGTTGGGATACATCCTCAGCAACCTTTCCAGTCCAACTTGAGAAATATCGCAATGAATGAGCTTCAAAGTCGTCAAGTTAGGGAATGTAGCAGTTGTGGCGTGCAAGGCATTCGTCTCTTCCAGTGACTCTGGGACATCGTTGATTTTGACATGGCCGAGCGATAGGGATGCCAAAGACGAGCAAGAGTCAAGGATCACTCGGAAAGAAGTCCACGGCAATGCATGTGTCTCAAGCCCAACAGTATCGACATGTAATGTCAGAGATTGGATGGAGGTGCTCTGAGACGAATGGACGACGGACTTGACTATATCCTCCAGATCGACAAAGCCTTCATTCTGAACGACAAGCAATTTGAGCTCGGGGGAACATAGAGCAAGAGTTCGCTGAAGAAAGTCAATGTCGAGACCCCAGTTGTATAGTTCGATGGCCGAGAGTCGCGTGGCGGTTTCAATAAAGGCTTCCAGTGATGGTGGTAATTCATCGAGATCTCTGACCAGTAGCTTTGTTACTGAACTTGACAAATCCTGAAGGTGTTGAATGGATGGCAGTGAGTTGGGAGTGATGGCGACTATGACATGAAAATGAGATTGGCATGCAACGCGCAGCTGCCGAGAAACAAGACGAAGTCGGCGGATTTGTCTGACGCGGAGATACGAGAGAACAAGCTCAAAGACCTCGGGGATGGCGAGAATGGCAGTGATGGGAGCGGGTGGAGCAATGTCCACTGAGATGCAAGTAGAATAGTTGGTCATGAGGAAGATTATTATTATTACTTTTTTTTTTTTTTTTTTTTTTTTTTTTTTTTTTTGAAAAATGGGATGTGTTACTTGCGAGGTTGGGTCAAGTTTTCCAACCTCGTGAACCCTTTTTGCGAATCGTAATCGGCTAAGGCGGCATCTTCAACCGGTAGTCTTATGGAAAAAATCTCATCGCAACTGCGGACAACAATCCATCCATCCCGCAACGACTGCCTGTCCCACACCATGTAAGACGATGGATCCAAACCGTTATCGGCAAGTATTCTTTTACGCGTCCTGTGCAATCTTTTATTGGAGCTCTCGAAGATTTTGAAAGTGGAAAACCAAGCATATTGTGCTATAACAGACGATATTTCAGCTAGTACATCATCACCCATGGGAGCCTCGATGAAAAGAATTTGGGTAAGTTGGTCCATACTTGGTGTTTGCCTCGCCCAAATGCCTCCAGAGGAAGAACCGTTAGACGCGAAAAGTGAAGAGTGGGAATCGACTTAAGGGCCGCGAACGTGCTCAAGGCTCGAACTGACGACGTTATATCTGGTGGCCGAGCATGTTCTAACTTATCCATGCCGACGTTCTATCTTTGACGTTCGTCTGTGGACGGGGGCTCGATGGACGATATTCTAGACTTACTTCCTCCAAATAAACTGCTGAGATTTTATAACCTCTTTTATGTCTTATGTTGTTTTTGCATCCTTGTCGTATGAGAGTCCTTGGACTTCCTCTCCCGAGACATCGCAATTGTGCAGTGTTGCCTGGGAACACATGTAAAAGGATTCTTTACTGCGATATTCTGGGGAAACGCGATTCCAGGTGGTGGCATCGGTTGTGTAAGGATTGGCCCGCGTTTGTTTCAAGTGATCAGCACTGCGAAAGCAATTCACTCCACGTGAGCTCGATTTGTGGAGTATGTAGAGGATGAGCGCGACACACAAAGTGCGATGGCTGTCCAAGGTACGCCCGCGAGTGCTGACTTTTGGGGCATCCAAAGACAATGTCGAGGTGTTTGTCGACAGAGTGGGATGAGCTCTGGCAGCCCTAGACCGTGCATGACAGAACTGTGTATTGGAATGAGAATAAAGTAGTATCGTAAAGATCTTGTATGCACACCGGGCATAGCAAGGCCATAAAAGAATATTTTTACGCCCCCAAAGCGAAGCCTTCGATCGGGCGATTGGGATAGTGGGGGAGTATGTTGCGAAAAGGAGGTCCGTTACACGCGATAAATAGCAAGCAAAAGGGAGCTTCTGTTGCCTTTTCTGTTGATTTAACGCTCTCTTCACTATCATACCCCACACAAATACCAACATGTCCCTTGATGCCAACTACAATGGAGGACGAGGATGGGTCACGGGCAGCCTTGTCCCTTCTCCTACCGCCACAAGGACTCCGATAGTCGAGGCTATCTCGACAATCGTGGTGACTCTCCGGGATGTTTTCGTTCATGGATGTGCCATCCACAGAGATTGGCAAGCAGACGATCAAGGTGAACAAGGACACGCCGTTCCCGATCATGTTCAGAGTTGGGTACGATCCTAAGAAGGTGTCCCAGATGGGACCCCGCTACACGGTTAGCGGAGCAATTTACAGCGAGTTTGGACGGCTGATGTGGGTTTCGGACACGGCGACGTATGTGATCACCAAAGGCAACCCGACCAAGGATGTCAAACTGGTTCTTCTAGACGTGGGCAAGCGTCCCACAAAGAAAAAGTGAGCTGCCTTTTGTGTACATAGTCGTAGTTGTGGTAGGACACCTACCCCATCATTATTTCATAAACATTAATGAACATTAATGTGTGAGCATGGGCAAGGCTATTCTTTAATAATCTCGGTAGTATGGGACAGCCAGGGACACAACAGAAGGTCATCGACATCTTTTTTCATTTTTGATGCTCCTCCTGAAATCCACATATGAAAAATACACGAGCAACACAGAGCACACAGGTACATGGTGGGGATATGGCCATGGTCTATCTATGGTCGGGGAGACAAAATAGGGAGCAGTGAACGGATCATCGAAGAGGAGGAGTTGGCGCGAGTGGTCCGATAGAAAGCGAGAAAGATAGAAGGATGGACTGTTCCGTCCTCCATCTGTGGCCAGACTGCAGTCCCATTCCGGTCATCGCTATCTCCAGCTCGGTATTGAGGTTGCGTTGATCGGACCATGTGTGCGGTGTGCGTCCCTTGAACGAACGTTATTCTGTAAGCAACGGTGAAGGATCATTCTTCGGTCTCAGTTTCATATCGCTGTCCCTGGCTGAAGGTGGGCGTATTGCCTTGTTTCCATATGCAGGCGCAATGCCGCCACTCCTGGCAGAGCGACATGCATCCGCTTGCAGTAGTATGGTTTTCTATTTCCATTCCCCTCCTTGGGCATCGGCAACACGGACAAGGGACGCATTTGAATCGGAGACTTTTTTTTCGATGGCAGTTGCCCAGTTGCCGCCGCACACCCTTCTGAATCGAACGACTGGTGTCTATCGTGTGAGCACGGTGAAGGAGTGAGACCACTGCCAGTTGCCACGGACTTGGTTTGAACCCTGTTGCTGGTGCGTCGCACTCGCAGGCTTCATAAGTGTCTGGGACTAGTGGGTTCGAGCTTTTGTTTCTCTTTCTTTTGTGCCCTCTCACACCTCCTCGCCCTCTTCCTTCCTCTTTCTCTCTCCATCGCACAACCTCATTCACACCTCCATCCTCGCTTCATCCCTGCATTGGCACATTCTGAACTCGCATACGGAGCACATGCACTGATCAGGGTTCCTTCTCTTCCTCTCACCTTCTCGTTCAGTCAGCGTGTGTGACAACAAAAATATAAACGGTAAGACCAGAAAAAAAAAAAGCTGTTACAATTCCATTTTACCCGCATCGAACGTCATTCATCCCCACCTGGGTCCATGGCCCAGAGGGTCCAAGTAGCTGCAATGGTCTGAGGCTCAATGGCAAAAATACAAAAACCCAACACATTACGTTTCATCTAACTTGGATGGCCATCTCGCTCCATACCCATGGACATATATTAGTCTACAACCAATCCAGCCCTTACCAACCTCACATATACATGCCACATTCAGGCCACAGGAGGGACAAGGACTCAACGCCGACCTCCTCCTCGACTTCGTCACTCTCCTTCTTCAAAAAGAGCCACAACCATGGCCACGCATCCGGATACTCGACACCCAACCCCAAACGGCACTCGCTCGACTCCATCACAGGGGTCTATGCTTCTCCGGGCTTATCCTCGGCAACTCCGAGAGGCAACCGGAGCAACGGTCACCAGGCCATGTCGATCCCCATGCCACCCCCGCCATCACTCTACTTCTCGCTCTTACCTTCATCCGCAGGTTCCTACGGCGGATCATCGACAGGATCGGGATCGGGTCTGTCGCACAAGAACAGCCGCGACAGGTCCAAATCCTTGAGTGGCTCCAAACGACATCTCCACCCTCACTCGGACCCTTCCACTCCCGCAGGAGCCTCCTCATCATCCTTCACACCACTCACTCCGATCCAGAGCAACAACAGCAATCTTCACACCCACGTCAACTCCAACACAGGGCTGTCCACGGCCTCTGCTTCTTCATCAGCTCCCTCCACACCGTTCCTGCGATCAACTGCAACCCCTGCCGCTGGATTCAGTCACTACCATACCCACCACCATGCACCTCGACCAAATCTCTTGTCGTCATCAGTAGCTCAGCCTTCCACATCAGCGGCAACATCCATTGGTACATATCCCTTGTCTGCCAGCCAGTCTCGCCGGTCTAGCTTCGAAACTCCTGCCAATGGCTACGGCGAAGTGCCTGATCAGCGACAACGCCTTGGGTAAGTCTTTATCCTTTTGTTGCGGTTAATTGTCTCGGTGTGTCAGAATGTGTATATGAATCATCCTTTGTCAACCACACACACATACACTGCATCTCTATCCATGCAACCCATGCAACCCATTTTACCCCACACTTCGCCTCTTCCCTCTTTTGCTCTTTGCTCTTTCCTGTTTTGTGCTTCCCTTCGCACACCCAACACACTCGGCACTCTGTGCGAATCGCAAACGCAAACGCAAATGCATACTCGCTCAACACTGGGGCGCATCAAAAATCAAATGTTTATTTGCGCGGCTAAATCACTTCAGCCAATCATCCCTCAGTCGTCCCTCGTGGCAAAACTCACACTGCATGATGTGTCTGCGGAGGCATAGGCAAGCAAACACACATTACACAGCACTCACCTATATACTATGATCCTATGATCTTATGCTTCCCATATATCTAAAAAACATCATTAATAGGTTCTTTGATATGGCTATCTTTGATCCTGCCCCAGATCGCTCAAAGAGCGCCAGATCTTCCATCAACGTCGACAGGAGCACCCACGACGGTCAGAGTCACCGCATGACAGTCTCCCGTCCTCCATCAATCGAGTCCATAAACTCATCCAACTCGGTCCCCTTCGCCCCCCCACCACCACCTCCACCCTCAGCCTGGAAGAAATTCGCCAACCACTTTTCAAAACGTGTGATCAAGCGCCACATCAAGTTCCTCATTGCGCTCTATGCCTCCTCCGTCCTAGCCTTGGTGCCTCAGGTGGCCAATGTCCTGGGACCAATACCGTACCTGGCCAACGTGGCAGTCGTCTTCATGCACCCTTCCCGAACTGTGGGCTCGCAGCTAGAGGTCACCTTCTTCAGCCTTGTCGGAGCTATCCTTGCGGCCATGTGGATCATCCCTTGTCAGTTGGCCGTTGCTGCATTCAACCAGCGGTACCTCATGGAAGGCAACAACTCTGCCTGGGCTATTGATGCCGCTTGGTTCTTTATCGGTGTTTGGATCATGACCACGTACAAAGCTCGCTATGCAAAGCTCAACTGTGCTTTTGTAATCTACACTATCATTGGCATCTTTGCCCTGACTCGCGGCCACCAGAGCATGGAATTCAATATTCACGATTTTCTAAACCTCATGGGACCCATGATGGTCGGTGTTGCCATCTGTCTGATTGTCAGCATTGTCTTTTGGCCCGAAACAGCAAGCGAAGGGCTTGGGTAAGCCATGCGTGCATTTTGAGAGGATCCATACTACAATGCTATTCTAATATGCATTGTTTTGTCATTATACTTAGACGCGCCTTCAACGAATCCCTGGATACGTCTCGAGCACTTTTGAACCTTAGTACCCGATCATTCCTTCTTAATCACAAGACCATCGCCTTACCCAAATCTGCCATCGAGAAAGCTCAGGCCGAAGTCCGCACTGCCCAGAAAAAGCTGTACAACGCCTACAGGGAGGCTCGATACGAGGTCACATATTCCATGACGAACCCTGCTGACTACAAGGAGGTCCGCGTAATTATCTCGGCTCTGATGCGACACCTGGGATCCATGAGTCTGGTGGTCCAGAACGAGAGACTGTTGATGCTCGGCCATCCGGATAGAGACGATGAGGATCTGTTGACACAAAGCGGAGCAAACTCGTACTCGGGATCATTCATGTCATCCTGTAGCAGCAGTGACAGCGATAACAGTGACGACTCTGATCAAAGCGGAAGCGAATGCGACAGCGATTGCGAGAGCGACTCTGAAACCAACGTCAATAACAATTCAGGAGACAAGATCCTTCATCAGTCGGATTATTTCGGCGATGCAACTGCCGAGGACGCAGCAAAAAAGACACCCCACCAACATCGCCACCATCGTTGCCGTCATAACCGTCGTCACCATAACCACCGTTCCCGCAAACAATCGGGTGACAGTCCCACCACTGACGACGAACATGGAACACCACGCAAACGAGTGACAAGAAGAAGCAGTGCGGCAGAACTCCGTCGCATTAGGCAGTTGCTACAGCGCGCCGAGAACTCGACCCAGGCTACCATGAAGGCTCGCCAGCAAACCCAGCAGCGACAGCAAAAAGAGCAGCTCGAACAACAGCGCCAGCTTCATCAGCATTTGCAACAAGTGTTCCAGAATGAGCGCGGTGGTGTAGCAACTGCTCCTCCCACACCTGGCGGTGGCGTTCATACTGCCCGCTCCGTCTTTAGTGTCTTTGCCCAACACCGAACCAAGGCCGATTCCCTTCGACCCTATGGCAACCCTTCCATCTCCAACAGAGCCTCTGCCCGAACCACACCCATGTCGTCAAGACCCAGCTCGATCCACGAGGAGCAAAATCTCGACACTGTCAAGAGTTTCAGGTCCTTGTTTTCAGTCCGCTCTGCGTCAAAAACAAAATCTAAGGGCAAGAGCTCTAGCCGTCCGGCTTCGCTCAAAGCTGGATTCAAGACGGGAAAGCATAACAAAAAGTCCAAGAAACGAGAGGACACCGACTCGGAGGATGGCCCTAGTATTCCCTTGGAGCAGGTTCGTTTCTCCACAATACCTCGCATGAGTCATGATGAGAGCGACGACACCGACCACCAGGAATCGATCGGATATCACAATAGCAAGAGTCTTCTCCGCGGAATCGGCCTTCGTCTTGGACCAGGACAGCACACCTTGAGCGACCACCTAGTCCGTAAAGCTGCAGAGGCATACCGGAAACAAAAGGCAAAGGAGCTCAAACGAGAGCGCAAAGAGGCAGAGCGGGAAGCCAAGGCGGAGAAGCAGAGAGTGGAGAAGCAACAACAAGCCGAGGCTGCCGCCCGAGCCATCCCACCCAAGGAGGTCGCCTTTGGTGATCGAAAGCTTTTTATGTCGTTTTTGGATATTGTCCGGGACCCATTGCAACGACTGAGCGACTCTTGTTCCAGGGTCATGGTGGCCATGGAGCGTGAACTAGTTTCAGGACTCAACGTGGAGCAGGATCGCCTGGAGCGTATTCGTCGAAGGAACGCCCAGCGCGCGGCTGCCATGCGGGCTGCCGAGCTGAAGCAGGCAGAAGAGGAAAAGGCAACTATTGTTCAAGGAGGAGACGCCACCGCCGGAGCAGCAACTGAGGCCCCCAAGGATACCGAGGCGTCTGACGTGACCCTGATGAACCGTTTCCGAGGGCTCATTGGTGTTAAGGCCAAGGGCATCACTCAAGAAGACATGGAATATGCCGAGGCACTCAAGAAGACCAAACTCTCCAAGGCCGACTCTATCCACCCCAACAAATTCCTTCAACAGCGCACAGCCAGCAGCGGGGCGGCTGGTTTGACTTCCTCTGGACTGTTTGAGGACGACGAGGACGAGTTTTTGCTCCCTGCTGGAATGTCGTATGTGCAGTATCTGACCCAGGAGCTCGAACATTTCGACAAGGCAGAGGCTCAGGGACTGCGCGACTTTATTGCCACCCACCCAACCCTGGACGTCGGACCTCGAGAAGAGATCTTTTTGATCTTTTTCTTCCTGTTTGCTCTTCGAGAGATTGCTCGCGAACTGCTTCGTCTCGGCAAGTACGTAGAGGAACTCGAGGAACGGGAGCGGACGAAACTCGAGGAAGAAGAGCTCCTTAAGCAAAGCAGCTGGCTGTACTGTTTCGGCCGCCAATCACGAAATGGAAACGTCAACTCTCCTCCAAAGGCGCGGAAAAAGCTTTGGTGGCCTAAAGTTGTTGGTAACTTTTGGCATTGGTTTGCTTGGGGTTCCTATACTCAGGTCAAGACCAGCGAAGGTTACAATGCCCTAATCCGAAACACGACCAAGAACTTGGAGCATAGGGAGCTCAGGACCGTGCAAGAGGAGAAGGTTTTGGTGGAGGCTAAAAATGCCAAAACTGCTGCCGAGAAAGCGGCGGCGGAGGCGGCCCTCAAACAGGCAGCCGACAAGCGTGCGGAGCAGGACAATGATTCAAAGCGACGTCAGAGACGGCATTCAGAGGGATGGAACATGTTCCCACTTCGCCGAGCTGCAACACTCGCAGCCATGGTTCAGCAGGGCCAAAAGTCAGACTTGGAGATGGGGCTTGTCCAAGGCAATAATCGTTTCGACGACATCCGTCCCCGCCGAAGTGTTCTCAAGAATGGATCCAGATCGAATTCGCATGGCCTCCAACACGACGGCGAATGGCACTTTGAAGGCAAAGCACCTCGCCGGCACCGCAGTCACGAGCCGCTCAGCCCAACTTTGTCGCACGCCTCGGTCGTGGAGGAAAAGCAAGAGGTCAAGGAACCTACCCAAGATCTCACTCATCTTGGCGACCCGTCTGTCTTAGGCCATCAAGAGGTCTTGAACGACTCTAACATCGAAGTTTCGGCCAAAGGAAAATCCAAACGGGCCAATATATATACTGTGGTAGATATTCCTGGATACGAGTCTCTGCAGCAGAAAAAGAGCCTGGAATTACAGGGAGCCAACGATGTCAGTCAGCCTGAGGCCTTGCCACGAGCCAATGTTATCCAAGCCAGCAAGACTGCGCCACCAGCGCTGATTTATAACAAAGAGCCCAAGTCGAAAGAATCAAGAACCGTGATCTCAGCAAAGTCATCAACACACCAAAATCGATACCCATCCTTTGCCAGCAGCACATCCCCGGCACTTCTCCCAGGCGAAAGCAGCGCTGGCGGATCCAAGAAACCGAAAAAGAAGTTGACAAGAAAGAGGTTCACGGAAGATGTCGACGATTCCGAATCAACCACTTCGGAATCCATGGACATCAGACAGCGGACACGGCTACAGCAACAGCTTTCCGCGTCTCCGGAACCTGGGAACAAACCTCCAGTCCGATCTATCTTTGTGAACGTGCGCAAACCCAAGACGTGGCGCTACCGCGTCTGGGAGTTCCTTCAGCATTTTAAGACCGAGGAATTCAAGTTTGGCTTCAAAATGGCGGTCGCTCTGACGTTCATTGGTCTCTGGTCGTGGCTGCAATGGAACTCTCAAGTCCTTGCCACAGACCGCGGACAATGGGCCATGTTGACTGTCATGGCTGTCCTCTCCCCCACCGTCGGTGCCACTTTCAGTGTCTGTGCTATGCGTATTGCAGGCACTCTAGTCGGCACTCTCTGGGCCCTGTTGACGTACTTGGCTCTTCCAAAGAACCCATACGTCATCTGCGCCATGATGCTCATAATTGGTATGTTTCTTGTCCATCGTTCTTGAAGAAAAGGCTAATGTTTGAAAATACTAACTTTTTATATTTCGTCATTTCTTGAATAGCTTTCGCGGGAGTGTTCCTCATCCTGGAGACCTCGCATCCCAAGCTCGGAATCATTATGATGCTCTCGTATTCGTCCATCACTTTTATCATGTACGAGGGCAATACAACAGAGACAATCTACGAGGTCTGCTACAAACGAGCTGTCACGGTCATCATTGGAATCATCATCTCGGTCATCATGAACTCACTCCTATGGCCCATCCTGGCTCGACGAGAGTTGCGCAAGGAGATTGCTTACCTTATTGGTCGTCAAGGAGTTTTGTTTGCCGAGTTGGTCAACAAGTTCCTGCTAGAAGAGCCTCAACCACAGAACAAGGCGCCGTCGCATTACGTGTCCAACTGGGGCGACGACGCACTCTCGGACGAGTACAACAGCGAGGAGGAAGAAGATATGGAAGTCGAGCTCAAAGAAGCCGCCCGTGTGGATCCATTCCGCGAGGGCTTTATCGAACGGGCCCAACAGGCAGAGAAGCGGAAGCGACGTGGGACGAGAGGCAGTCTCGAACACAGCATACAGCGCCATCATATTGAGGACACCTTGGAGTCGATGGATCCAGACCGCCTTGCGTTCCAGCACGTGGAACACCAGTTGCAGACGAAGCTGATCAAGATTTTACAGTTGCTCGAGCTCTCTGGTTCCGAGCCGAGACTGAAGGAAGAATTCCCAATGAAACTGTACAAGCAGATCATCCAATGCTGCCAAAATATTCTGGACAGAATGGTGTCGATGCGTATGGCCGCCCAGCTTTTGTCGCCCGAAGTCAGAGAGCTGGTCACAGGACCTATGAACTACTACCGACGCGACATGGTAAGCGCTCAATGTTCTTTTTAGTTTTGGCCGCACGTTTGTTGTATTGGCTCGAGCTAACAAATCATTTTTTTTTTGTTGTTGTTGGCAATAGGTCGGCGCGCTACTTTTGTATTTCAGTGTGTTGTCGTCGTCATTGGCCTCCAAGTCACCCTTGCCTCCATACCTGCCCTCGGCCAGAATGGCCCGGCTGCGTGTTATCTACAATGTCCGTGAGGCCATTGCTGCCCATCAGGCTGTCACTGGCGAGGATCACTATACCTATATTTATTATTATGCGTTCTCTTCCGCCCTCGAAGAAGTCATCGAAGAACTCGGTAAGGCTAATTCCACTGACTTCATGATACTTTTTGAAATTGGAACTTGCACAACATCGACTGACAAGGTCATATATCGCTTCTTCTTTAGAATTGCTTGCTATTCTGATTAAGCCAATCGTGGGAGTGACTCTGGTCTCGTCTGGCGAGAATTATGGCTGCAGCTTTGGAAACGATCAGCTCAATCTCGGATCGGCCGTGGCCACCAGCCAGATGGGAATACCCGCACTCTCCTATCACGGCCGGCCTGGCCAAGAAGGTGGGTCGAACCAGCCCTATGATCATGGCGGAATTGCCACTCCAGGAACCTTGCAATCCATGGTCAATCAGGCGGAGTCCACAGCCGGAAAGGGCGCTGGCGCTTTTACCAACAACTACCAGCAGATGCGACTCCTTCAACAGCAAGAGGCTCAGCAGAACCAGTACATGCAACAACAGCATATTCAGCAACTTCAGCTGCACCATCCCCACTCGTCGCTACAGAACCAGGAACAGAAGTCAGGCTTCCATCCCGAGTTGGCCCTCCCAGCTCCTCCACGGATTATTATCAATCCACAGATCGTGCAAATGGCTGACCAGTCGCAACCGGCTCCACCGTTTATTCGAACAAAGTCGAAAACCGGCTCTATATCCTCTGGCCATTCGTCCGTGACGTCTTTGAGCCGTACCACCGCTGACTGTTTAGTGCAGGAGAAGATCTCCAAACACCATCATCACCATCATCAACACCATCAACATCCTCATCCCCCACCAGGTCTGAAGGTCGATACTTCCCACGTCCGCAAGGACATGACTAGTTCCGCGTCACCCTTGGTCGGTGCGCCCGTGATCATGATGGACGAAACACTGTTGGGCGGCCGACACGCCCAGCGGTACAAGGAAGCGATCCAGGTTGCGCAGGAAGCCAGTGGACAGCAGTTTATCCAGGTCAGTTCGCCTGTTGCAGTCCTTCCGGCCCAAATCCAGTTACCTGGGCCTGGGGGTGTTGGCGCATCGTCCACAGCACAGATACCTCGGAAACCATCCCTGACAGGCAGTCTCCACAAGCACCCACATCACCATCACCACCCTGTGCTTAGTAAGCAACAGAGCCAGGAAAAGTTGCGAGAAGGAGGCCGTGTGGACAACAACGAAGCTGGACCGTCTGTGCAGCCGTATACTATTAATATCCCGGCGGCGATTGTGATGCCCTTTGGGTCCGAGTTTGTTCCCGAGGCGCCACTGCCGCTGCACCTGGTTCCTTCTCGTCATGAACAAGAGAAGGAGCAGCCATAATCTATCTCTATTTTACATCTACTTATATAATTCCCTAATACATAATATCAACCTTTCAAACGGAACAAAAAAAAGTGTGGAGGTGTAGATGGGTTTGATTTGGTTTCTAGAATTTTTGTTATTTTAGGATTTTTTTTTTTTTTTTTTTTTCTTTAGGGGGTAATAATCTACACAACCTGATCTTCAAACTCCTCGTCGTCTTCGTCGTCGTCCACCTGCAAGTGCTCCAGATCCTCATTCAAGCTTTTCCCATCCTCCTCGACTACCACCAGTTCGACCACCAAGGGCAATACGACAGGCTGCGCCCGCGCCTCGGACAGCTCGGCCTGCGCCACCGCAATGGCCGCCTCGTCCGCCTCAGCTTGCGCCTCCCTCCGCTGGACCTCGAGCGACTGCTCCAGGGCTTCGACATAGATCTGGTACTTGACCATTTCTTTAAGCAAGTACCGTGACCGCCGCTCCCAGTTGTTGAAGGCCTTGGCGTAGTTTTGTGATTTGGGCAGGAACTATTTTTTCAATAGAAGAAAAATAAAATATTAATTTTTTTTTTTTGGCGTCCAACTCTTCAAAAATAAAGTACAAAAAAAAAACTTACCAGTTTGGTCATCGGCACACGGTATTCCTGATGCTGCTCCATCTCGGTCTCCAGCCCACTGACGTACTTCTTGAGCGACGCGCACTGCTCCTGCTCCGTGACCTGCGTCATGCTCATGGTTGGCAAGGGGGCCGTCCACTCGAACAGCAGCACCCGATCACCCAGAGGCACGTTCGACCCACTGCTCTTGGTCGTCGACTTGATCGATGCCGTGCGCCCGCCACCCGAGGAAACCCCTCCGTTACCGTACCCAGAGTACCCTACGCCCGAGGATGACGATCCAGAGTTCGTGTGCGGGTAGTTCAAGAAATTGGGGCCACTTCCCGAGGACGACGTCGAGTTTGGCGTACTATGTTGACCACTTTTAGCCTCTTCATCCTCCGCCAATCCAGAACTTGTCGCCGGTGGGGTCACCAAGCTGCCACTGCTGTTCCCACCTTCAGACAGCGAGTACCCCGAGTGGGTCGAGGTCATGGTGTTCGAATGCCCAATCCCACTGTCCGTCGACGGCGACTGGTTCAGAATATCGAGCGACCGGCCCCATCCATAGTCCATATTAATGACTCCTCCCACCAGCGGCTCCTTACTTGTCCGTGCCGCCCAGTAGTTGCACGTCCGCGCCCAGTCCTCGGCCTCCTGGGCCGTGGTTGTCTGGAACAAGAACACGGCGCCCGTGTACAACTGTATCGCAAACACATGTCTCCTCGACGATGAGTAGCCGGGTGGCGGCAAGATATTGGTAATCGTATGCTGTAACCGGATCTCATCAAACAAGATCCCTTGCTCCTCAAAGGCCTGCCCCAGTTGCCCGTCCGCCCGGAACATGGACAACCCGCCTTGATCCAGCACCACGAGCAACTGGCGCCAGTTGCGGTGCTGTGCCTTCTTGTCCGCACGCTCGAGCAAGTGTTTACGGTACATGATCCCCTCCATCCGGTACCGCGCCTGGTTGGGGTTGTTGTTCTGGCGCGCGTGGTGGTACTGCTCCAAGTGTTGCTCCTCCACAAACGACGCTGTCGGGGGCTGGATCGACATGCTCGACTGGTTCGAAGGTGGTTGTTGTGATATAGAAGACGCGCTGGACGAAAGGGGCATCATCGAGAACCGGCTCGAGGGCTCCTTACGGTCAATAATCGCAGGTGAGATGTTGGCCCCACCGAGCATATACGCATCGCCAATTGCGCCAATGACACTGTACCGGTGCGACGCGTTCGAAGATGGACCGGGGGTCAGGTACGTGCCGCCTTCGATCGTTCCCGCGGCATTGAGGCGCTGCATCGCCTCCTGGCGAAGTTGCTTTGTCCGCGCGTTGGCTTGCGAGTTGGAGTTGCGACGCGCCATGCCAAAGGACGGCATCACGTTGATGCTGCCGCCACTGCCTGTCCTGCTGTTGTCGTTGCCGAGATGACCGGGCCCAAATCCTGCCTCGCTTAGAGAGTTGGGGTGGACTTGTCTGGACATCCGTGGCAAGAACCCGCCGCTGCCGCCAATAATGTGGTTCGACCCAGGGCTGGACTTGTGAGACGAAAAGCTGGACGAAGTAGGAGTCAGGGGCGGTTGTGGGTGGCTGGTCGGCAACAAGATCTGGTGGCTCTTGACGGTCGAATAAATATCCTTGAGGAGCGACTCCAGTTCGTTCATCCAGTACTTCCCATTGCCGTGGCCGCCGTTCGCTTTGGGATCGGCTCCCATTTTGCTGCTGCGGCTCTGATGGGATTGCCCACTCTTCCAGCTCTTGACACTAGGGGTGCGTTTCTTGCCTCCTGCGCCGTTGACACTCAGTTCTCCTGTACCGGTCCTGGTAAGTGACAATCCGTGACTGGATCCAAGATCCTCCGAAGGGCGCTCGCTAGATTGGATTTGAGCCTGAACAGTTTGGAGCGTGTTTTTGACAAAGGCCGATCGCGACATCTTGGTGGATTGCTGGACAATGTGCAAGTCGGTGTTCAACAGCAGGATCGAGTAGGTGATGGCGTGCACAACATCCTTGGTGCCCAGCAGATGTTGTGGATTGCAGTCGACATAGCGTTGGGCAAATGCTTCCAGAACACGGTCGACTTCCTGAGTCTCTCCCTTGAGCACAAGCTTCTGGCACAGTGATCGGAAGGCGAAATCCAGACGTTTGCCACCAAAATCAAAGTTGGTCATGTAGTAGATCAAGACCAGGCGGTTGAAAGGCTTGGGTGTGCCGAGGTAACACGAGATCTCATCCTTGGGCAAGAAAGACTCGTCTTCACGGTAACAGCGCTTGGAGGTCCGAAGGGCGAGGGAATCCATGGCTTCATGTTGTTCAGCAGGAGACATGTCGGAGGTAAGTGCTGCAGTGGTGGACAAGGTCGAGATCTTGACAGCGTCCTCGGGACTGACACAAATGGTTGCTGGTCTTGTAGATGAAAATACTACAGTTTTTGCAAGATCCTCGCCCAAGGTCGCACCAGCACCCTTGGGTGTCGATAATCCAGAGAGGAGAGCCCTTTCTGAAGCTGGACTTGTTTGAGCTGACGAGACAGGAGTTCTGAGAGAAATGTCATTGACGTCCTCGCTCTCTACCAGCAGTGTTGGTCCATCATGTTCAACATCTTCATCCTCGTGGTCGGTTGTGATGGAGGTTGGGGTGCTCATCGAGACAAACATGGACGTGGGTCTCTTTGGCAATGGCTTGTCGGGCCCTGAGGCACCTGGTGTGATGTCGAATGAGGCGGTCGAAGATGGCGTTGATGGCAGATCTTTGATGGAGGAGATGCCGTATTCTGAGAAACGGATAGAATTTCTGTTAAAAGCAACCTCCTGAGCCATGGATGCCCTCTTGGACGCAGCGATCGCGTTATTGTCGGCTTCATCGGAGACGGTCGATTTTGTAGAGTAGTAGAGTGAAGTCTGCGATTGATTACCGAGGTGGATCGACCCTGTCTCATATAGCCTCGAAATGCGGTTGGATCCCCTTGAGTGAGCGGCCAAGGGTGTGCCATCCTCATCTTCCTCGTCCTCGTCGTCGTCATCTGTCGATCCTGAACTGTGAGAGTCTCTCCGATCGTGTGAAATATCGGAATGTGAAGTGAGAGGCGTGACAGTTCCGGTGAGAGCAGCGGATGTTAGAGGCGTGACGGAAGATCTCGAATTCCTGTTGATAGTGGACGACTCTGGGGAGGACGTAGTGCGGAGAAGAGGCCGTGGTGAGGAAGACAAGGTGGGCGAGGTTAATCCCAAGCCGGCAGTATTGAGCCATGACTCGACATTAGAAACGGACTGCGAAAGTTCCAGGTCGAGCTCCAGTTCGTTGGGTTGGAGTGTTGCCTTTGAGGTTGTGGATGAGAGAGTGGTTGTTGATGACTCGTGAAGGTGCATTGACATGGGCCTAGAGTTGATTAATCCGTTTTCGCCCATCTGAGCATTAATATCGCTCGTCAAACTACAAGAAAGTCCAAAAATGAGAGAGTACAGCATGTCAGTAAAGTGTGTTATTTTTTTTTCCCTAAAACAGTGGATGTTGGAATGCCCCCATTTTTTTTTTTTTTTTTTTTTTTTTTTAGTATCTCGTCTCGTCCCTTCCCATACCTTGAAATTGGGGCAGCATCCAAAGGTCCAAAGCCTGATCCGTAGGAAGACAGCGTTGGGAGTTCGGGCATGGTTGTAGTCCTGCTCGCGACGGAGGCTGGAGGCGTGATGTTGTGAGAGGATGACGTGGATTTGTTGGATGGGATGATTGGTATTGGTGGTGCGTCCTTGTCGTCAAAGTTCTAGAATAGCAGATTCCCGCCAAATTTAATTAATTAAAAAGTCATATGTTCCATGTAAACACTAGCTTCATTGCGTAACCTCCCATCCCATCCAAGCGCATTGTCCCTCCTTCATGGATCCAACTTTTGAACCATGTCTTTTCTTTTTACCTTGACAAGTTTGCGGAGAAAGTTGCTGCTGCTCTTACGAACAATCCGTGTGATGTTTCCTGCAGTTGACTAGAATAGTTTCCCAGGAACAAGCATCATTGGTTAGTCCTGACGTAGACCTAGGCATCCTTTTTTGAACGAGACAATGGGACATCACGATCGCGCCCATACCTTGATGCCTCCAATGCTCTCACTGCGCTTCCTCCGCTGTTGGAAGGAGCTACCACTGCTTCCACTTGCTCCCGAATCCATGCCTACGCTCCCTTGCGATGGCGGAGATAATGTCGCTGGGAGATTACTCTGGCTCATGGTGCTCATATTGCTAAGGTTGGGTGTGCTGGCAGCCGATTTGCTCCCGCCCCAGTGTCCAAACGAGTTTCTGTTGGTCACGGTTGGTGGCGGCTTAAGGGAATGACCAAAGGCGGATGATGATGGCGTCGAGAGCCCTGGTCCTGGGGATACTAGTCCATCAAGACTCGCAGTAGGATAGATGATCGTTGACTGACGTCTTCGTTGTGAGGCTAGAGCAAGAAAGGGGGGGAAAGAACAGATCATTAGCCTTGTTATTCGCCCAAAAGAAGGGAGGTGGGAGAGTGGGGAAGACGAGCGCAATATCGTCGCGAAGGGCGAATTTCTTCGGAAATGACAGCGAATGTACAGCGACGGGAAGAAAGGAAAAAAGGAGACGCCCGGAGGCGCGTAGCGACAGGTGTGTCGTTGGCGTATGAATGCCTTGGAGAGTGGCGTACGAGGCTCGATATGTTGGCAATATTGGCTTGTATCGTATGTACTCCTTCTCTCTCTCTCTCTCTCTCTCTCTCTCTCTCTCTCTCCATCTTTTTCTGCTGATAATAAGAGAACCACGTTGTTTTCATGTCCTTGATCCCTTCCTTCCTCGGCAATAATGTCTTTCGAGGTCCATTGAAGGTTGAGGTGATGAAATCGCTTATTGAATATCAATAATCATCGAGGTCAATGTGTTTGTTGTCGCTCGATATCCTGGGTTTGCGGTTGTCTCATTGAAGCCAAGGTAAAGCCGATGGACACCATTGACCCATGTTTGGTGAGGCACCGACAAGAGAACAGGGGATACAAAAGTACATGGGTGCAAAGGTGGAGGGTGAAGGGTGACATATGTGGCTACCCGTGTGCCTGGAGAGGGAAAAAAAAAAAAAAAAAAAAAAAAAAAAAAAAAGAACAGGGCTGTTTCAGGGTAATAAAACACCACTAGCAAGGGGGAACTCACGTTTAGTGTCGGACGAGGTCATCTCACGGAAGGAGGGGAGAGATGGAGAGTGATAAGAGGATGAGGATGAGTGTGGAATGTCCTGATTGGGGGGTGATGATGGATGGGGCGGGTTGGTTGGGCTGATGGGAGGTGATCTCGTGAGATGTGGGAACAAGATGAAGGGATGGAGGTTGATTGAGTCGAAGGCTGAGTTTGCTTCGTCTTGATTCCACTTGTCTGTCTGTTCTGTCTATTTGTCTCTCTATGTCTCTCTGTCTCACTGTCGCTCTGTCTCTCGGTCTCTCGGCAAAGGGGATTTTAGATGGATGGCAAGATGATGGGGACAAGGCGAGGGTGATCCTGATGAAGAGTGAACGTGCAGATTGCACTCGAAAGTGTGGGAAGAGAGGAAGGATGTGAAAGAGAAAGAAGGAAGAGGGGAAGAGGGAGAAGGAGGGTAAAGCGAAGGGAGAGGAGAAAGTGAGAGT